>BHFT01028829.1:0-33270 GCA_004320025.1 Laticauda laticaudata | reverse complement strand
AAAAAAAAAAAAAAAACCTCTCCCACAAGCAGTTATGAAAAGGAGGAAATGCCGTTTAAACTAAAAATGCCTATAAATTATGAGGAATAAAAACAACACAAACCACACTGAAACAATTAAGGGAACTAGGCAAGATAAGGGCTTGAAGACATCCACAGATATCGGAACACCCTCTGGGAAGGATGCCAAACTCACAGTGGAATAACAAACTAAAAATATTTCCACGCTTTGTTTCCAGCAGTGGCCCATACGCATGTCTGTCCTTTTAACCAGTTCTCACAGCTGCAGCCTATGAAGAGGATCAAGGCCCTTTCCTCCCCCGTAGACCATGCCATTCCTGTCTCTCCCTTATCTTCTCCTCCCTTTGTGGCCTAGGATGAAGAAGGATGGGCCTGGGTCTTCCTCTAACTGCCCAGCCTCCTCCACAACCTCCAGAGCCACACTTCCACTCCCTGTCGGTTGTTCCTCCTCTCCCTTGGAGTCAGACTCCAACAGGGACATGACACCTGGTCCATGGGCCGGATGCATCACACGCTGGCCATGCCCATGCCCAGGTTAGCAAAGGGGAAAAAAGTCCTGATACGTCATGTGATGTCACCATGATGACGTGAGTTTGGACATCTCTGATGTAGTCCAATTCAAAGAGATCAATAATAGCACTAGCAATTAGATTTATATACTGCTTCAAAGTGCTTTACAGCCCTCTCTAAGCAGTATTTCCCCCAACAATCTGGCTCCTCATTTGACTGACCTCAGAAGGATGGAAGGCTGATTCAACCTTGAACCAGTCAGGATCAAACTGCTGGCAATCAGCAGAGTTAGCCTGCAATACTGCATTGTAACCACTGTGCCACCACAGCCATAAAGTATTATATTTGTTCTATATAAATGTGAAAGTTTCCCTTGTCCAGTCATGTATGAATCTAGGAGGCAGTCTCATTTCTCTTTTCTAACCGTGGGATCCAGCATTGTCTGAAGACACTTCCGTGATCATGTGGCCAACTCTGACAATACGTCGAGGTGCATGGATTGTTGTTACCTTCCTACTGAAGTAGTACCTATTTATCTACTTGCATTTCCTATTGTTGAGGGGGAGCAATGACTCAGCAGTTAAAGAGATGATGCTTGTCAGCTGGAAAGCTGATAGCCTGGGTTTGAGACCTGAGTCCTGCATGATGAGGTGAGCTCCCATTCCTCACTCCAGCTCCTGCCCATCTAGCATCTCTTGCTTTTGCACCAGAAGGTGGGACAAGAAGCAATGGCTGGAAACTAATCAAGGAGAGAAGCAGTCTAGAACTAAGGTGACATTTCCCAACAATGAGAACAATTAATGGAATGGAATAAATTGCCTTCAGACCTTGTGCTTCATCACTGGAGGTTTTTAAGAAGAGACTGGATGGTCACTTGTCTGAAATGGTGTAGGGTTTTCTACTTGAACAGTGGGTTGGACTAGAAGGCCTTGACATGGTTGGGGAAGGCATTTCCATTCCTGTCCTTCCCGGTTCAAATCGACTTTGGTTTCACTGATTAGACTGATAGAACTTTATAGAAAGGGTTCATTCATATTATTATGAAAAACAAAATAAAATGTTGTGATTTGATGCTAATGCCTTATTTTACTGCAACAGAGATAAGTCGGTGTTTCTTTTTCTCTCTTTTTCTTATTCTTCCTCAGAATTTTCTTTTTCTTCCTCAGCTTTCAGTAATATTCCTAGCACAGCTCCTAGCATCAGATTCTAGATTAGAATCAAGATCACATGAAGCATTAATACCACTTTATAAGGCCTTGGTAAGGCCACATTTGGAATACTGCATCCAGTTTTGGTTGCCATGATGTAAAAAAGATGTTGAGATTCTAGAAAGAGTGCAGAGAAAGAATGGTTGCAGGAATTGGGGATGTCTAGTCTGATGAAAAGAAGGACTAGGGGTAACATGATAGCACTCTTCCAATATTTGAGGGGCTGCCACAAAGAAGAAGTCAAGCTATTCTCCAGAGCAACTGAAGGCAGGACAAGAAGCAATGGGTGGAAACTAACCAAGGAGAGAAGCAAAGAAGAACTAAGAAGAAATTTCCTGACAGTTAGAACAATTATTCAGTGGAAGAACTTGCCTCCAGAAGTTGTGAATGCTCTAACACTGGAAGTTTTTTAAAAGATGTTGGATAACCATTTGTCTGAAGTGATGTCAAATTTCCTGCCTAAGCAGGTGGCTGGACTAAAAGACCTCCAAGGTCCCTTCCAACTCTGTTATTTTATTCTATCTAAAAGCTCAATGCAGAACCCCTTATAGGAACACAAAAACAACCCAAATTTCAGCTTGATTAAAAAATTCATAATTTTTTTCCTTTTAAAAAAATGGGCATCGAAAAACCAATAAAAAATCTGCAAGCCTCTTCTACTGCAAGTAATAAGTTGGGATTCTATTCAGTTACTTAAAAAAAAAAGAACTTACCCAAATTCACAGTGTTCTTCAGAAAAGAGATGGGAAGAATTGAATGTCTCTTTCTTTTAAAAAAAAAAGAACAACTCAGATTAGAAATGATAAGAAGCATGAGATCATCACAGAGAAGGAGTCTTGAGCATTGAGCATGAAAATAGGTTTGAAATGAATCTCTCTGTGCATTTGAGTCTGTAAGATTAAATTAGGATTGCTATCCTTCCCTGTTAATGTCTCTTGTATTTGAAGAGAGTTTCTTTACTGTGATTGACTTTATTAGGAGTTTAGGTGGTGGCTGCAATCCACCAACTCATCTTCTCACTGTTGATTCATTTTACATTTCAGCCTGTTTCCAGGTTCAGTCCTGGAAGGGACCAGATCTTAGAGCAGGGACAGCAAACTCAAAGCCTGGAGCTGGATCCAGCCTGTGTGATGCTTAGATCTGGCCCGCAGGCAGGGGTGGGCTTCAAAAATATCAGCAACTGGTTCTCTATCCGGTTACTGGGTCGGCATGGCCTAGTCAGCCTCCTGCACCACAGTGAAGGGACTGTTTTTGTCCTCCCCGGGCTCTGGAGGCCTTCTGCATCATGGCGGGGAGACATTTTCACTCTCCCCCAGGCTCCGGAGGCCGGAAATGTGCCCATTACCAGCCTTCTAGAACTTCTGGGAGGCCTGTTTTTCTCCCTCCCCAGGCATTATATCCCTCCCCAGAGGCTTTCCTTGAGCCTCCAGGAGGGTGAAAACGGCCTCCCCCAGGTTGCAGAGGCCCTCTGGAGGCCAGAAACGGGCCCGTTTCCGGCCTTCCAGAATGTCTGGGGGGGGGCATGTTTTGCCCTCCCCAAGCCTCCACGTAGGCCCTGCACTTACCTGGCATCCAAATAGGCCATGTGGGAACTCCTGGGAGGGGCAGGGTGGGCAAGGGAGGGCCACTCAGAGATTTGCTGGTTCACCACACTGGCCATAAAACTAGCTACGGGTTTGCCCAAACTGGTCAAACCCATAGCAGCCCACCCCTGCCCACCGGGCCACCCTGGAAATAATGTAGAACCGGCCTGCGGTGCTTCTGCCAGTGAAAACGGAGCTCAGGGAGCCCAGGCCTGGACCTTCCAGTGTTCCATTTTCACTGGCAGAGGGCTGCAGGAGGCTGTCGGGGCTGAAAACTGAGCCTGGGAGGGCCATGCATGGCATCCCCAGCTCTGCTTTTTTCTAGCAGAGGGCTGCAGGAGGCCATTGCTGCCGAAAATGGAGACTCAGTGAGTGATGTTGAACTTGAGCCCTTCCTCTCTATGGCAGCCCCTCAGATATTGGAAGACTGCTATCCTGTCTCCCCTCGTCCTTCTCTTCACTAGACTAGCCATTCCCAGTTCCTGCAACTGTTCATGGTATGTTTTATTCTCCAGTCCCCGAATCAACCATCTATCTGCAAACCCTTTTCCCCATTATTATGAAGGACAACTGGGATCAACAGATGTGGTTGAGCAAAGGTATCAAGTCACTGGCTCAGACTGTGATTTTTTAAAGGGGGAAAAACATCTGCATGCATCTCAGGCAGAATAGTTCCTCTCCAAGACTGATGAGCTAGAGGTAAGAGGAGATGCCTTCAGATTACAATCTGATGAGGTCATGGATCTATTGCCACTGGAAGAGAACAGCAAGCACTTGGTAGTATGAGACCACGTTCCCATCAATAATATCGACAGGATGGGGAAAGTTAGAATGACATGCAAGGAAAGAGTGTGCCCAATTTCTGAAAGCTGAACCTAATGATTACACTCTTCAAAGCAATTGATATACCTGGGCCGGTCTGCTTAAAATGAAATTATAGGCATTATAAAGGTGGGTGCCTGGAGGTCATAATAGGACGCTGAGAGAAAATAGGCATAAAATGAATCCAGACTTGGAGAAAATCAGGAAGTGGCCAGGTTTGTTAATCACCACAAATTCAGTAGGGGGATTAAGACAAAGCAGGACAGCAAAGCACCCCAAAATAATCTCATCAAACATTGCACAAGGCTAGATGCCTCTCTCATTCTATCTACCTGTCTGCCTGTCTATCTATCCATCCATCCATCATCCATCTATCATTATCTCTCTATTATCCATCCATCCATCCATCATCTATCTATCTGTCTGTCTGTCTATCTCCATCCATCCATCCATTCATTCATCTATCATTTGTCATCTATCTATCTCTATCTGTGTCTATCTCCATCCATCCATCATATATCATCTATCTATCATTATCTCTCTATATCTTGATTATCTAATTATCTATCCATCCATCCATCTATCATTTATTGACTATCATCTCTATCATTATCTCTATTATTTATCCATCTATCATTTATCATCTATTTATTAACTCTCATCTATCTCTATCCATCCATCATTTATCAACTATCGTCTATTACCTATCATTATATCTATTATCTATCCATCCATTGATCATTTATCAACTATCTATCTATCTATCTATCTATCTATCTATCTATCTATCTGTCTCTCTATTTCCATGCATGCGTACATGCATGCACGCATGCATCCATCCATCATTTATCTATCTTTATTTCTCTGTCATCTATCTCTCTATCATCTATCTATCATTTAATTAATCTACCTACCTATCTATCTACCATCTCTATCTATCTATCTATCAATTTATCTATCATCTATCTATCTATCATCTAATTAATTTATAGCCTACCAATCTCACATACATAAATTTTTGCACCAGCTGCAGCTTTGAAATCCACTTCACGCCCCATGGAGAATGCGTTGCAGTTGTCCAGTGGAATGTATTTGCAACTGTAAGGTGTCTTAATAACAGCTGAGAAAACCACAAGTGAATTGTAGGCTTAAAGAACAAAGATGATCCTTTTAAAAAATAGAAGTACAATAAGTACCCTGTTTCTCCAACAATACGGCCTCCCCCAATAGGAAGTCCCAGCATGTTTTATAGGCATGAAATGAAATTAAGCCCCTCCTCCCAAATTAAGGCCTATATTAAAACATGTGAAATGGGGGGGGGGAATGGGGGGGGCTTGCCGTTAGGAAGTACTTTTGTTGCATACCCGGATATGGTGCTGCCTGCGTTGACCCTGATACGAAGTGCTCCACCAATGCCGAGGTCAACAACCAAGCCGGCGCTGTCCACCCGCTTGAAGATGCGGGGGGTGGAATTAAATCACCCCCGAAAAGACGACCTAGCCATTTTTTCGGGGGTCAAAAAAAAATAAGGCCCAGCCTTATTATATGAGAAACACGATACACCTATCTAAACAGGAGATTAAGTTTCAGAAAAAACTAATTTAAAGGTTTAAAGAGATGCAAATAATATCAAATGCTACTTTCTTTCTAGTTACTTACTTATTGCACCTAGAAGTCTGGAATAGATTGTATATTATTTAAGTCCTGGGAGATTCTACCCAGCTGAAGATTTCATATATTTTCCCCCTTTTTCTTTCACAGCCAGCTACTGTTTGCAAAGAAATTCAAAGAACAGAAAGCTCCAGTAAATTCTTTCCTTACCTTCAGGGGGTGGTGTTCAATTTAATATAGGTTAAAGTGATTAGAATATAATAGGTATGTTCCTTATCTAATGGGGTTCTTAAGAACCTGCGTTGCTTATAATGCCCACCTCGGTGTAATCTATATCACAAAATGTACAAAATGTACAAAATAGCACCTTTCCTGCTCCCTTAATCTTTCTTCAGAGTCCTAGCCTCATGCATTTTTAAAATATGCATTTGAACAGAAAAATCCTTTGGAAGGGTATATTTTGAAAGAATATGGGTTTAGGGGAAAAACATACTTAAATATGCACATTAACTGGAAGGAGTTTTATGGCACCTTAAAGAGACACAGATTCCTAAGGATTGCAATAAACCAAAAAGGCTTATCTTTAAGTTAAACGGTTTGCTAAAGCTTTTAAAGACAACCTAAAACAGCCTGTGTAGAAAGTCACACATCTCTCCCTGGATTCTTCTTGCACACTTTAAAAGTGATCCCTCCCACAAACTGTCTCAACAAGGCACCAAGCCATCATGCTCACCTTTTTTCCTTTTGAGAAATGTGCACTTAATAATGCTATAAATGAGGTACTCTTAAAACCAAATTACTGAGAAAGCACCTTGGTGTTTAAATTTTTGAGTTAAATTGCCACTTGAAGTGGATGACACATTTTCTGTGCTTGGAAGCTTGTGGGGCTTCCTTTGAGTGAATATACTTAACAGCAGTAACTGTGAGAGGAAGTCTTAGTAGACAACCAATTAAATATGAGTCAGCAGTGTGTGGCAGCAGCCAAAAAGCCAATGCAATCCTGAATTGCATTAACAGAGGGACACAATCAAGATCAGGTAAGGTACTAATACCACTCTATAAAACCTTAGTAAGACCACACCTAGAGTTCTGCATCCAGTTTTGGTCACCACACTATATAAAAAGAGACTAGAAACAGTTTAGAGAAGAGCAATAAAACAATTAGGGGACTGGAGGCTAAAACATACAATGAACAGTTGCAGGAACTGGGCATGGCTAGTCTATTGAACAAGAGGACCAGGGAGACAGGATAGCAGTCTTCCAATATCTGAGGAGCTGCCCCAGAGAGAAGGGAGTCAAGCTATTTTCCAAGCCACCCAAAAGCCAGACAAGGAATAATGGATGGAAACTGAACAAGGAGAGATTCAACTTGGACATAAGGAGAATTTTTCTGACAGTGAGAACAATCAACCACTGGAATAGAAGTTGCTTTCAGAAGAAATTGAATTGAATTGCTAACTAAGGTATACAAAACTTTTGCTAGACCAATACTCAAATACAGCTCATCTGCCTGGAATCTGCACTGTATATCAGACATTAATACAATTGAGCAAGTCTAAAAGTATTTCACAAGAAGAGTACTACACTCCTCTGCTTGCAACAGAATACCCTATATCACCAGACTTGAAATTTTGGGCTTGGACAATCTTGAACTATGCTGCCTACGGTTGGACTTAGACATAGTACACAAAATTATCTGCTACAATGTCCTACCAGTCAATGACTACTTCAGCTTCAACTGCAACAATACAAGAGCTTACATACAAACTCAATGTTAGCCGCTCCAAACTTGATTGCAGAAAGTACGACTTCAGCAACAGAGTAGTCAATGTCTGGAATGCACTACCCAACTCTTTTGTTACATCCTCTAACCCCCACTCCTTTAACCTCAAACTATCCACTATTGACCTCACTCCATTCCTAGGAGGTCTGTAAGGGGCGTGCATAAGTGCACCATCATGCCTCCCATCCCTGTCCTACTGTCCCCATTTAATTGTACCTATTTTCTGTATTCTTACTCATGTTTATAGTTATATCTATTATCTTGTAAGTGATTGTCAAATCAAATAAATAAATAAAAATAAATAAGTTGTGGGAGCTTCATTGGAGAGACTGGACTGCCATCTGTCAGAAATGATGTAAGGTCTCCTGCTTGGGTGGGGGGTTGGAATAGATGACCTACAAAGTCCCTTCCAACTCTGTTAATCTGTTAATTACCTATTCCAGTCATGCATCTAATGATTTATAAAATTTACAACTTGGGAATCATTTTGATCCAAGCTCACACTTCTATTGGGGACTAATAGAAGAGAGTAGTTCTCCTCTTGAGGGTTGAACTATGAGGTCCTTGGTGCTCTCTGAGCTTGGTTGTTTTCTTGCAGATGTTTCATTACCCAACTAAGTAACATCATCAGCGCTAGAAGGGAGAATGGTTTGCTCTCAGTATATATATTTAGTGGCTTGTCCTGTCAGTGTAAATACTAAACAGTTAATACTGTTGGCCTTTGTTGGTAGTTCCATAATTGGAGCATTGTTCATTTGATTGTTGATCTAGTGCAAGGGTCTTCAAATTGGCAAATTTAAGACTTATGTACTTCAACTCCCAGAATTCCTGAGCTACCATGACTGGAGGAGGAATTCCAGGAGTTGAAGTTCATAAGTCTTAAAGCTGTCAAGTTTGAAGACTCCTGCTGGAGCATTATTCTTGGCATTATTCTCTGTTATCTTGGTGTTGATTGCTGGTGGAGGAGATGTTTTGGTCTTTTTGGTTTCTTTGGGGTTTTTTCTTGTCTCTTTTGAATGGTATGTAGATGTTTTCTCTATGGACCTGTAGATGGTTGATTTGTCTGATAATCAACACCCCACCCACCCCCAAAATGCCAGGGAATTCTTGATCACCACAGATGGGGACTACAGCCAAGAAATTAGAAGATGCTTGCTCCTGGGGAGGAAAGCTATGGCAAATCTAGACAGCATCCTAAAAAGCAGAGATATCACCCTGCTAACAAAAGGGTGTAGAGTCAAGGCTATGGTTTTCCCAGTTGCAATGTATGGCTGTGAAAGTTGGACTATAAGGAAGGCTTAGTACCAAAAGAATTGAGGCCTTTGAACTATGGCGCTGGAGAAGACTCCTGTGAGTCCCTTGGACTGCAAGGCGATTCAACCAGTCAGTTCCAGAGGAGATCAACCCTGACTGTTCTCTAGAAGGCCAGATCCTGAAGAGGAAACTCAAAGACTTTGGCCACCTCATGAGAAGGAAGGACTCAATGGAGAAAAGCCTCATGCTGGGAACGATTGAGGGCAAAAGAAGAAGAAGAAGGAGGAGGAGGAGGAGGAGGAGGAGGGGGGGGGAATGGCAGAGAATGANGGAGGAGGAGGAGGAGGAGGGGGGGGGAATGGCAGAGAATGAGGTGGACGGATGGAGTCACTGAAGCACTCGGTGTGACTTTAAATGGACTCCAGGAGTTGGTAGAAGACAGGAAGGCCTGCAGGAACATTGTCCAGGAGGGTCACGATGAGTCGGACATGACTTCCTCCCCCCCCCAAAAAAATGTTCTTTATGTGTTTGTGTGCACATTGAAATCAAACATTCAGTGTCTTCCTGTCCTCAACTTCTTGAAGCCTGAAATGATACAGGCCAGGGAGAGCGATAAAGCACGTCCTATTTGAATGTGTGAACCATCCTTTAAAATATTTCTGAATCCTTGCCAGTTGGGAATTGCTATTGAAATATATAGTAGCAATCATTATTTAAAGTGGCTAAAATAGGAGGAGGAGGAGGAGAGCACCTCTCTTTGGAGTTGGGTTATTTAACAAGGCTTAATTGGCAGAGCTAATTGCTTTGCGTGTGTCCCAGTGAAATAGCCCAGAAATACCAATTATAGTGAGAAATCCTAGATAAACATATCCTTCTGTTTTTGTGTCACAAGGATATCTGGCAAATGGTTTTCCTGCTTCTCTTTACTGAGGGAACCTTGAAGGAAAATGTATTTCACTGTCCTCATAATTCTACCAATAATATTTCTGAATGTATGGGGCTAAATACAGATTGTTCTCGTCTTATAACAGTTCACTTAGTGGACCATTCAAAGTTACAGTGGCTGTAATGACCCAGAGTATAACACAAATGTAACAAAATCCAAAATGTAAATAAATGTCCTTTAATAAAACCGAACGAACTACAATGATGAAATTTCCACAACAGAACAGGAGAAGTATTTAGCAAATTCAAAGAGATAGCAAGGCACAGTCTATTGGAAGGACACCAACCAAGATAACCTCAAACCAAAATAAAACACGCTTTGTCTCCATCATTTGCCAGAATGCAGATCCAAACTCTTATGCAGTTTTCACACCTGCAGCCCATTAAAAGGATCAAGGCTCTCTCCTCCCCAGTAGACCACATCTCTCCCTTATCCTCTCCTCCCTGCATGCCCCAGGATGGATAGGGGATGGGCCTGGGTCCTCCTCTGACTGCTCAGCTGGTCTCTGCCCTTCCCCAGCTTCCTCCCTGTCAGCTGTTCCTCCTCTCCCTCAGAGTCAGTTTCCACCAGGGGCATGACAATGGCACTGAAAAAAAGCAATTTAGGGACATTTTTCAGAGTCATGTCCTTTGCCGTATCCCCATCATCGTGTAATCAAAATTCAGACGTTTGGCAATCGGTTTATATTTGGTCCCAACGTCATGTGAGATCCACTTGTGTGACCTTCTGACAAGCAAACTCGATGAAAGCAGATTCACTTAACATCCAGTTTATTAACTGATCAACTGCAGTGAGTCACTCAACAACAGTGGCCAGAAATTTTGTAGAACGGGGCAAAACTCACTTAATGAATTTTTCACTTAACAACAGAAATGTTGAGCTTCATTCTGATTATAAGTTAAGGAGTACCTGTATTTAACACCACTCCCCTTTTGCTCCAATTTATTCCCTATGGGAGGGGCCTTTACTCCCAAGTCGACCCTTGTTCTTAACTGTTCCCTTTTCCTAGCAGCTCTGTGCATACACACATTGGGAACAGGCTCCAGCTGTTCTTCTGCCCCATTGATCTCTGACTCCGAAGGCAGCTGACAGCTATCAGATGGACCCTGGCTCCATCTCTGCCTCTGACGCAGAGCCCTTGTCAGAGCCTTCCCCAGACTCCAGGACTGGCCTATGTTCCTCCCCAACCTCCTCATTGTCTGAGTCTGGTGGGCCACAACAAATTGTGCCTTATCTCTGTAATTGGTTTGGAACCCAGATATTCTGTTTTTTAGCTGGATTGGGTGAGAAAATGAAATAATCTGTCTATTATTACCCCATCATTGGCTGACAAGATGAATTACCAGCCTCTATACCGAATACAAAATTGAAGCTGCAATAATAAAATTCTAGTTTGGAATATTTTGCCCCAGAGGGAAGCTTGTTTTAAATATTTGTGAATTTCCAAGGCAGAGGTAGAAAAGGAAGGCATCAAAAATTTGGGAGTTTAATTTGGGCCCTCCATTTTCATTTGAGAAAATAATTGTAGCTGTGTTTTGTAAACTATTTGTTCAAATATACACACACAGCTCTAAATCCAAGAGAAGTAGCTGTCTGGAGCCCTTGTGGGTGATTTCAAGTCCTCTCTTTGTCCAGAGAGGAATGATCAAAGAACCGTGGTGGTGCAGTGTTTAGAATGCAATATTGCAGGCAAACTCTGACCATAGTCAACAATTCAGTCCTGACTGGCTCATGGTTGACTCAGCCTTCCATCCTTCCAAAGTCAGTAAAATGATATACTGACATTGACAACTGTTCAGAGAGTGCTGTGAAACACTATGGAGCAGTATATAAGTCTAAGTCCTGTTGCTGTTTCTACTCACTTGACTCTTCATTTTGGCTGCAGTTGTCAACTCGACATTTTGTGGAACTATCTGCCTCAGTCTGCCCCTTCTTTCAGAAGTCCATAGTTTGATTGATCTCCAAGGCAATCTATCCTTAAACCAGGGGTGGGATTATACCAGTTCACACCTATTCACTAGAACCGGTTGTTAACATTCTAAGCAGTTAGGAGAATCGGTTGTTAGAAGAAATTACTGGCCTAATCCTGTAAGGAAGGCAGGAAAGAAACATTCTGGTGTTGTGCCGGAACGAACATCGGGGTGGTTGCTTACAGAAACTGCCTCTCCATTAACCTTATTACATTCTTGCAGGACTAGACTTCCTGTCTCAGGAACTTCTCTGGAGTTTTTTTCCCCTCCTTTGCTGGTACTTTGCTTGTGTGGAGTGAGCATTCAAAGTTAAAAATGGCACTGAAAAAGTGACTTATGACCATTTTTCACACTTACCACTGTTCGCAGCATCCCCACAGTCAGGACGAGGCCAGGTGAGGAGATGTGTGCCTCGATGTGAGTGATATTGAGTTGGCCACACCAGCCAATTAAATGACTACCAAGCCATCGTCCACCAGTCACATGACACCAAGCCATTGCCCACCCACCTAAGCCACACCCACAGAACCGGTTGTTTAAAAATTTTGAACCCCACCCTCTGCTAACTGTTTCTGTACTTCTCCCAAGAGCGCCCCTTCGGGTATATATCCATTCATTGTATTGTGCTTTTAAAGTTGTAGCAACGTTTGCAGAATCTATCTGCCATCATTCAGGCTTCTGTATTGAGTTCATATGGTGCAGGCTATCACAGCCTGAACACATCGCCTCACTAGTGCCAACACATGAAAGCCACAGGTCATAAATCACTTCAATGGCAACCAACCCCTAGTCACTATAGAAAACCCCAGCCACCGAATCATCAGAGAAGCCATAGAGATTGAAAAAAAGATCTGATAAGATGAATAGAAGAGATGTTCCACCAGACTGTCAATCATTTGCGGAAGCCTGCACTCTCAAATAGAAAGATCTCCACACCACAAAGCCAGGCAAACACCTGGGCACAGACAGACCCTCTCTCTGTATACCTCCAGCTCAAACACACCCCCACCAGGCACCCAGGTGAAACCCAGCTTGCTATAGATTATTAGCCGTCCTTTACATGAAACCAAGCTGCACTGAAAGCCTCCATAAAGGAACAGAGGGTTGCCAGCCAATCAAGCCACAAACAGACAGAAGAAACCGAAACACCAATCAAACAAACTCCAAGTCAATAACAACACAGACCAAGACGCCCAACAAATCAGGATGTAGAAAAAAAAACATCCTGGCCACAGCAATAGGCTAGTCTCAAAATTTAAAAACCAATGGCTGCGATAGCTTGACCCACATACAACTCAATACAGAAGCCTGATGATGGCAGATGAGATTCTGCTGAAAACGTTGCTACAACTTTAAAAGCACCACAATGACGTGAAATAATACCGAAGGAGCTGAATAGCACACACACAACACACACACACACACACGCACACATATACATATATATATCATATTATATATTTGTTTTTCAGCTTTCACGACTGGTACTTACATGTGTGCTGTTTAGCTTCCTATCGGGCTTTCATTATCCACGTCATTGTAGCTTCTGTTAGTTCGCCTAGCAACGCTTTCGTGCACGATCTCATCTGCCATCCTCAGGCTTCCTATGAGTGTGTCTCACAGTTCCTCTGTTTCAAATTGGAGCTTGGTCCATTCTGATTGGCTATGAGCCTGGGTCTGTGTTCATTGACTCTGGAGTTTGAGATTGCATGCGTGTTTCTGGTTTCTTCTGTCTGTCTTTGTGGCTGTGAGCTGCGCAACCCCTCGTCTCTGTGTTGAGAGGCTTTCCAGTGCAGCTCTGGCTCTGTGTGTGAAAGGACGCTGCTCTTCAATAGCAAGCTGTGGTTTCACCCTGCGGTGTGCCTGGTGGGGGGGTGTTTGAGTTGGAGCTATATCAGAGGGAGTCTAGTTTGTGCCCAGGGTTTTGCTGGCTTGTGGGGTTGGGAGATCTTTCTATTTGAGAGTGCAGGCTTCCAACATGATTGACAGTCTGCTGGAATCATTCTTCTCATTCTTCATGCCTGTCAGGCTCTTTTTTCAATCTCTAATGGCTTCCTAATGATTCTGTGGCTGGGGTTTCTTACTAGTGGCTAGGGTTTATGTGCATTGAAGTTGATGTTATGACCTGTGGTTTTTCATGTGTTGGACTGTTGCAGAAGTTGTGTTCCCAGCTTTTTTACTGCATTTTTGTGTTCATCTAGAGCGAGGTACTTTCATTCTTACTTTGTCTGTCTGCCATGTATGTGCCGGGCATGATGCACAGGCGAACTTCGTATAAGTCTTGGTTTTCCAGGGGCCAATTTTTCGCTTTTGGGGTTTCTAAGGATGGCTGCACTATTTTTTTGGCTGCTTTTGAAGGCAGTCTTGATGTAATGCCTGTGTTAGTATCTTAACTGATTTATCTGTAGTATCCTCTTATGTAGGGCAAGACAGCCATTCCACTAGGCGTCTGTTGGTCTTCTGGGTCTCTGTTATGTCTGTCGGTGTGTATTTGTGGATCAGGTTGGTGATTTTGTTTTTTGGAAGCCCCTTGCACAGTCAATGGCTGTCAATGCAGCCCTGCACTGAAGTATTGACAGCCAATGGCTTCCAAAAAAACAAAATCACCAACCTGATCCACAAAAACACACCAAGACTCAGTCTTAAAGCGGCAATAACCATACTGATTCATCCTCGTTGCATCAGCCTTACAACAGCTGGTCAGCTCTTAAATCTCCAACACCACTTCCCAGTCTAGCCCATGTCCCAGGTTAACAGAATAACAAAATAACTAGAAGGGACCTTAAAGGTCTTCTAATCCAACCTTCTGCTCTGCAAGAAATCCTATATCATTTCAGACAAATGTTTGTCCAATCTCTTCTTAAAATCTTCCAGTGTTGGAGCATTCAGAACTTCTGAAGGTAAGTTGTTCCACTGATTAATTGTTCTACCTGCCAGGAAATTCCTCCTGAGTTCCAGGTTGGTTTTCTCCTTGATCTGTTTCCATCCATTGCTTCTTTCCTGCCTGGTTTCCTTGGCAGTCTCTCATCCGAGTATCAGATCTGACGTTATGCAATTATTCAGCGATTATAGAACAATTCATCATCTTTATTATAAAATTATTTAATCAAATACATAACATTACGGACCCATCCATCATTATTTCCATGTTTTGAATTTTATTTTGAAGCTGTTAAAAATTCACACTAAGGAACAGCAGCAATCTTTGGTTTCAAAACTAATCTATTCTATTGAAACACTTGAACATGCAGAAGATGAACTGTGAAGTAGCTTAATGAAATTCTGATCAGGCCTAAGGTCTGCGGCGGCTTTCAGCACCCAAATCCCCTCCTTTTCCCACCCAAAAAATTACAACTGCCTCAACATGCAAATTTATACAAGTTTACTTAGCAAGAGACAAAGTAAAATATACAGAAATACAGTTTCATGCCAGTTCACTTTCCAATTAAAAAGAGAATGGGATTTTATAATCAATCAGGACTCAAATGGAGCCAGTTTGGTCTAGTGATGAAGACAAAGGGCTAGGAAGTAGAAGTGTTTTGAGTTTTATTAGTGCCTTAGGCATGAAAGTCAGCTGGGCCAGTCATCAGGAGCATGTCAGTTCTAGTTCCGCCTTAGAAATGAAAGCTATCTGGGTAGCTTTGGGCCCATCACCAGGAGCCTGTGGGTTCTAGTCCCTCCTTAAGCAGGCAAGCCAGATGGATGGCTTTACCTGAGACATGAAAGGGAGCTGGTTGACCTTGGACCAGTCGTTTTCACTCAGCCCAACTCACCTCACATGGTTGCTGTTGGATAGGAGAAGGAAGCGCATTGAACATGTTCACTCTCTTGAATTACTTCTAAAAATAAATAAGGAGGGATACAAATGAGTACAGTTGTCACAGGGAGTTGGCCAGGTGTGTTCAACTGCTCAGGTATTCTGAAGATAAAGTCTTAGAGAAAATATATTATTTACATCTTTAAATTTGTGTTCCAACCCAGAACTGACCTTGGTTGCACTCATGGATGACTTCTATGAGAAAAGGTCTGGGGAAGCACAGCTTTTTCCATGTTTCCACTCCAGAAAATAAAGGCTTAAGATACAAAAGGATCTTGACAGACTTTGGGTGCTATCTAACAAAATGAAATTCAATGGTGAAAAAAGTCAGGTTCTACATTTAGGCAAGAAAAATCAAATATACAGGTACAATATAGGTGGTACCTCACTCAATAGTAGTAACTGTGAGAGGGATCTCGGAGTCCTAGTGGACAATTAAATATGAGCCTGCCTTGTGCTTCAGCTGCCAAAAAAGCCATCAAAGTTCTAGGCTGCATAAACAGGGATAGAATCAAGATCACATGAAGCATTAATACCACTTTATAAGGCCTTGTTAAGGCCACACTTGGAATACTCCATCTAGTTTTTGGTAGCCATGATATAAGAAAGATGTTGAGACTCTAGAAAGTGTGCAGAAAAGAGCAACCAAGATGATTTGGGGGCTGGAGACTAAAACATATGAAGAACGGTTGCTGGGGTTGGGTATATCTAGGTTGATGAAAAGAAGGACTAGGGGAGACATGATAGCAGTCTTCCAATACCTCAGGGGCTGCCCCAAAGAAGAGAGGGAGTCAAGCTATTTTCCAAAGCAATTGAAGGCAGGACAAGAAGCAATGGATGGAAACTAATCAAGGAGAGAAGCAACCTAGAACCCAGGAGAAATGTCCTGATAATAAAATCAACTAATCAATGGAATCACTTGTCTCCAAAAGTTGTGAATGCTCCAACACTGGAAGTTTTTAAGAAGAGATTGGACAACCATTTGTTTGAAATGATATAAGGTTTCCTGCCTGAGCAGCAGGAAACTGCTTGGACTAGAAGACCTCCAAGGTTCCTTCCAACTCTTGTTATTCTATTTCTATTTCTCAGGTTTTTCACGTTTTGGAGCAAATGGGACCTTAGGTTTAGAGGCATCACTTTACAGAGGACTTGTTTTGACCTCTCTGATGTCATTGTTCTGGAGTGTTGGTATTTACATTTTCTGCAATAAATGCTAAATAGGATTTTCTTATGAATTGTGTCATACTGTGTGGCATGCAATTTTGGGAAGCTCTGTTTGTTTGTTTTTACGAGCTACAGTGACCATTTGTTTATTTACATAATTTGATCTGGGAAGCATATCTTTTATGTGCTTTCCTTTTAATAAGGTGTCATAGCATATGCTACCTTTGAGATAAATACAACAAAACAAAATCTGAGCCAGCAAATGAGCCTAAAAGAGAACAATGTTTATTCTTAGATTTTTAAAAAATATCTTGAGGGATCTTTGGTGCTCTCTGATCTTGCTTGTTTTCTTGTAGATATTTCATTACCTTAACTAGGTAACATCATCAGTGTTATTATCAGAACTATAGATAGATAGATAGAAAGATTTCTACATTGGAGAG
Organism: Laticauda laticaudata; assembly: GCA_004320025.1. Classification (NCBI taxonomy): domain Eukaryota; kingdom Metazoa; phylum Chordata; class Lepidosauria; order Squamata; family Elapidae; genus Laticauda; species Laticauda laticaudata. Next base: position 16,139 of record BHFT01028829.1, on the reverse strand, counting down.
GGAGGGAGGGAAGGTGGAGGGAAGGAGGGAGAGGGAGAGTGAGAGAGTTGGGTGGATGATAGGTAGATATCATGTTTCCCCCAAAATAAAATCCTATCTTATATATTTTTTGCCACCAAAAAAGGTACCAGGTCTTATTTTGGGGGGATGTAGTTCATTGACTAACCTTACTTGTGTGTGTCACCCCCAGTCTCCTTCTTGTTGTCAGAGGCATTTAGAAACTTCTTTTGTGTCCGGCAAAGCTTTCCTGAAGGCCTCTGCAACCAATAACAGAGCTCTGGATCAATCCAGAGCTTTGTTGTCAGCTGTAGAGGCCTTCAGGAAAGGCTTGCCAGTCTTACTGGCTGCAGAAGAAATGGGCCGGCAAGGCAGGTGTTGGCTACACCTGTCCAAAGGCAGCTGCACCCCCCATCTCCCCTAGCTTGAGTTTTACCTGTGCACTCTGGAGTGGGTGGGATCTTAATTAGGGCTTATTTGGGGGATTGGGCTTATTTTGGGTGCAAGTATAAAAATCAAGCTGGGACTTACTTTCAGGGTAGGTCATATTTTTGGGGAAATAGGGTAGTAGATAGATGATAGATAGATAGATAGATAGATAGATAGATAGATAGATAGATAGATGATGGAGGGAGAGAGGGAGGGAGGGATGATTGATGATAGATAGATAGTTGATAGACAGAGAGACAGGCAGACAGACAGACAGATGCTCAAAATGTCATCTGTCACCTTCCTTCCTTCCATTTTTCTTCACAACAGCAAAAGTTGTTAAGCAAAAATGATTTACTTAACAACTATGTCAAAAAAAGACCATAAAATTAAGTGTGAATCCCTTAACAACTACCTTACAGAGCAATAAAAAAAAGGGTGGAACATCTGGCACATCTTGCTGTCCATATATTCCTTATTTTGAACTGGAAGGCTTGTTTATCAATCTAATACAAGTAATCCTCGACTTAGGACAATTCATTTAGTGACCATTTGAAATTACAATAGCACCGAAAAAGTGGACTTATGACCATTTTTCACAGTTATGACTTTTGCAACATCCCGAAGGTCATCATGCAATCAAAATTCAGGTGCTTGGCAACTTGATTTGTATTTATGATGCTCACAGTGTGTCCTGGGATCACACGATCAACTGTTGTGGCCTTCTGATGAGCAACAGTGAAACCAACCGGGCCACTGACTTAACAACTGCAGTGATTCACTTCACAACTGTGGCAAGAAAAGTTATAAAATGAGGCAAAAATTTGTTGTCTTAGCAGCAGAAATGTTGGGCTCAACTGGGGTCCCAAGCCAAGGACTAGCTGCAAATATTCATCTCTAGCTCCTCCAGCAGTCAAGAACCTGTGGGCATCCCATTTTTATTTTTAGCCTGTTAGAAAATATAAGATGCTATCATATTCTCACCAGGATTCTTACCTTATCCTGTACACTCATCCGTAATTTATTGAGCTCTATTGTACCACTGAATCCAAACTTCGGGTATCTTAACAGCGGAGATGTATTTGAGATCACAGCATCCTATCTTACATATTTGGTTTCTGATTTCCGGTGTTGCCTTACTATTGTCAGCGCTGATCCCTTTTGAAAGGCAACTACTTGAAATATAAATCCTCCCTCTGAGGAAGCTATCAAATTCCTTGTTTGCTCCATACAATCTGCATGACATTTTACAGCGACCTCAGCAAAAGAGTGGAGAGAAAAAGAAAGAAGATGATGGTTTATAGCAAAGTCAATTCTATTAGTTCTGTCATTCCTCCAGATACGGCGGTATGGATTATACTAGTTCAACAATGGATCCTTTGTAAATGTACAAACAAAGTTCTAAGGCAGTGGCCCCCAAACTTTGTGGCTTGGAAGCCTGGTGGGTGAGAAAGGGGAACTGGGATGCATGAGCAGTGGGTCGGCACATATGTGCATGCATGTGCTGTCAGCATTCCAATGCCCCCATTGAAAGCAAAACTCCGAGACAGGTAGAGTCCTCAAAGAACAAATTTATTGGTTCTGACCTAGGCTTTGTAAACCATAATTATTGACAAACTTGTTTTAAAAACAAAACCTATTTTATTGCAACGCTGGTTTTCCTTCCCAGTCAGAATTAAACTCAAACAGTCCTGCAAGATAAGCACAGACCTTTCAGTTCTGTGAAGTGTTGCCAAATCAGAAGTATCAAATTAACTAGAAAATAAACCAACTGAAGTACAAGAAAAAAACCAACCAAAGTACACAGAGCTTTCAGGATGACTCAGAACTGATTGAACTACTTTGCTTCCTGCAAAGGTTTTGTCATCTTGGTCTGACTTTTATCCCTTATGGGAGGGGCAATCATCTCCCAACCTTCCGCCCGAGTTGCTCCTAATGCTTCAGCTGCTCTCGCCTTCTAGCAGTTCTGCGCACATGCACACTGGGAACAGGCTCCTCTTGCTCCTCTGCCTCACTGCTGCCAGACTCCAAAGCTCCAAAGGTAGCACCCCACTCCCAGATGGTCTTGGCCCCATCTCTGCATCGGATGCAGGACCCTCGTCCGAGTCCTTTCCAAACTCCCTGACTGGTCCCCTTTCTTCCCCACTGTCCGATTCCACTGCTGTTTGCACCAGCTCCTGGTGAACCACAACAGACATATCATATTGGCACAACTGTGAAAAGTAAAGAGATTCCTACTGATGAAAACATGATCAGGAATAATATTAGATTGTGCAGAAATGAATAGATTAACACTTGCAATTAAAGAGAAGGAGCAAACTGAATATTACAAAATATGGAAACGCTTTTATCGATGGCTAGAGAAAAAATATGAAAGCTAGAAATAACTAATAGATTAGTTATTAATTACAGATATTTACAGATATATTAATTATAGATATGTAATATCTATTAATTAGATATTAAATACAGAAAATATGTCAATAGAATTAAATGTGTTAAGAAGATGAGTGTTATAAGGATAGAGATATTGTGTATATGAATAAGATAAGAATAAAATAAGAATAGATAATTAATACTGAAGTAATGAATATGGCTGTAAATTTTAATTGTTATTGTACAAGATATTTGTGCCCAGGCAACACACCATTAAATGAAACATGAATGGTTTGTATTTAAAATAAAATAAAAAAACTTAATAAAGAAAATTTTGGCACAACTGATGAAAACCGACTCTGAAAATTCCCACGGTTTTCACCTAATTAAAATATGAATGTTTCTGTGATGATCCAGGGCATGGCACAGAGGCAACACAGGCTGCTGGCAGTTCAAATCACTCCTATATTGCTCCAAATTTCTCCCACATTTCTGGCAAATCTCAGAACAAAGTGATGACAAACACACTGGCAAGTCTAGAAAACATAGAAATGTTTTCGATGTTTACGTGTCTCAGAACCAGTTTTCTGTCAGGATTCTGGTAGTTGCCCTAATTAAATCATGAGCCTTGAGCCATGCTTCAAAAACTTCAAAGAATTTATTAGGAGCGAACATGTCGGCATGACCTTTATGAAGCCAATTCTGAGACACGTAATTTACTGTCACCCTTGACCATGGTTTCCCCCCACCCCTTTAGGTGTGTCATAATTCATATTCTCCAACAAAACATGTTCATAGCCAAGAGTCATCAATCATGTTCATCAATCATCAGTTAGAGATTTCTGCGACAAAAATTCCAGTAGCTTAGTTATAATCTTTGCAAGATAAGAATGGAATGCACTTTCAGTTCCAAACTGCTGCAGTGCTCTTTCAAATTTCTTCTTCCCCCTTCTGTTCATGGCAATTCTAGAAAACATAGAAACAGAATACACACACACAAACACACATCTCAAACACACAGCCTCTGGCTGCAAATAATTCAGCCCAATGCTGTGAGCACCGTGGCTGCACAGCAATAAATCCAGGAGGAGATTTATTGAATATAAAAGAGTCCAGAAAGCAAAGGAGCATGGCAAGTAATCCAGAAATCTAGAAAGAATGTAAGGTATCCAGGAAAGTTGAAGCGTCCAGCACTCAACACTCCAGGAATTCAACATTTGTTCCTGACAAATGCCCCTCCCCACAGCATCTCCTTAAGTCTCTGTCCCCTGGTGTGCCTTGTGAAGAGAGGCGGGGTGCTCTCCTCCTGAGTACTCGGCTCAGCTAGTACTCAACAGTACAGCACTGTTCTTGCCTTCTCTCTACTCTCCATGCTCACGGATCAGGAGGAGTGATCCTTGCTCATTGCCTGAGCTCTGTCTCTCATGTTCACTGTTCAGCCTCTTTTGGTCATCCTGCCCCTGTTCCTAAGAGGGAAGGAAGGAAGGAAGGAAGGAAGGAAGGAAGGAAGGAAGGAAGGAAGGAAGGAAGGAAGGAAGGAAGGANTCCTAAGAGGGAAGGAAGGAAGGAAGGAAGGAAGGAAGGAAGGAAGGAAGGAAGGAAGGAAGGAAGGAAGGAAGGAAGGAAGGAAGGGAGGGGGGAAGGGAGGGAGGGAAGGAGGGAGGAAGTGTTCAATTATGACCCATCTTTCCATCCTTCAGAGGTGGGTAAAATGAGGATCCAGATTGTTGGGGCAATAGGCTGACTGTTTAAAACCACTTAGAGAGGGCTGTTAAGCATGGTAAAGTGGTTTATAAGTCTAAGGGCTATTGCTGTGGCTATAATTGGAGAGATAGATGATAAGCCCATGAGCTATTTATGTCATGCTTCTCCTGGTCGATACTAGCAAAGAGAAATCTTGCAGGCAATGCTTCAAAGACACTGTTGTTTGGGACATTTGATTTATTGCAACAGCCAGAAAAGTAATTAAAGAAAAAAAATCTTGCTTACTGTCTTTTGGAGACACCTCAGTTTGATCACTTCTTGAAAGAGACCCAAGAGCCCAAATCATGTGGCCATGGGGAGGCTACAATGGTTCTTTGTGCAAGAATTGGTCATAAGTGCCGTTGTATCTTCAAACCATTGCTAAACGAATGGATATAAGTCAAGGACTACCTATATTATATTTTGCAAGGGGTTGGCAAAGCTGGACAGCATCCTAAAAAGCAGAGACATCACCCTGCCAACAAAAGTAAGGATAGTCAAGGCTATGGTTTTCCCAGTGGAAATGTATGGCTGTGAAAGTTGGACCATAAGAAAGGCTAAGCGCCAAAGAATGGAGGCCTTTGAACTCTGGTGCTGGAGGAGAAGACTCCTGTGAATCCCTTGGACTGCAAGGTGATCCAACCGGTCAGTCCTAGAGGAGATCAACCCTGACTGCCCTTTAGAAGGCCAGATCCTGAAGATGAAACTCAAAGAGTTTGGCCATCTCATGAGAAGGAAGGATTCGCTGGAGAAGAGCCTCATGCTGGGAACGATAGAGGGCACAAGAAGAAGGAGATGGCAGAGAATGAGGTGGCTGGATGGAGTCACTGAATCAGTCGGTGTGAGCTTAAATGGACTCCAGAAGATGGTAGAAGACAGGAAGGTCTTGAGGAACGTTGTCCATGGCTTTGCGATGGGTCGGACATGACTTCGCAATTAACAACAATAACAACAAAAATTTCAAACATTTCCCTCTGAGCCTCCCTCCTTCATGTGATGAAAAAACCATCCAGCATTATAAGATTTTTATTATTATTAATGTAATATGATTACATGATTTGCTTAGTCGGATCATGTAACTGTATATTATAGTTCTACCTAACTTTAAAAAACATATACCTTTACAGAATTCATAAGCTCTTGAAATATATTCTTTGAATTTATGGCCTATGCGAGATGCCTTGTTTAAAATTACAATTGGAATAAACTTCAAGGCTTATAGACTTTCTTTTACATAAGGGAAAACAGTCTATTTCATGTCATAGAAATTCAAGATTTTATTTTCTTTTTCCCAAGAGAAGCCTATGAAATCCAACATGATCCCCTTTTGGGACGGGTGGGAATAGGTCCATTTTGGAAAGGAAAAAAAAACACAATCCCATTTGAAAACTCTTAGCTGAATGATAAAATGATCTGAACAGCTGTCTCCAAAGGGGGGAAAAAAAAGAATAACAGACAATGAGGCTTAAAAGGATGAATGAAACAGCTTTGATTTCTTCTTCTTTTTTGGGCTAGTTTTCCTCCTGTGTATTGTAATTTGTATTAGCTTACCAAGTCAATTGGCCACACAAAATGGCTGTCTCTGGAGCTCAAAATGTAATATGGGTAGTCCTCGACATACAATCACAATTTGAGTCCCAAAATTTCTGTTGTTAAGTGAGACATTCGTTAAGTGCACTTTTTTGCCCTGCTTGGCAATACCTTTCTTGCTGTAGTTGTTCAGTGGACCACTGCAGTTGACGAGTTGGTAGTAACATGATCATTAAATGAATCCAGCTTCCCCATCGATTTTGGGGATCACATAATTTGGGGACACAGAAATGGTCATAAATATGAAGCGGTTGCCAAGCATCTGAATTTTGAGCCCATGAGAATGGGGATGCTCCAAAGGTCCTAAGTGTATAAAATGGTCATAAGTCCCTTTTTTCTGTGCTGTCGTAACTTTGAAAGGTCACGAAATGAACTGTTGCACGTTTGAGGAAAACCTGCGCTTTAATATCCTCATCTGAACATTAATTTAAGAATTAATTTAAAAAGTGTACCATGAATAACATCCGAGGTTTCGTTCAAAAACCCTTGCCTTTCCCAATAATAATTCGCCATCTTGTCTATCCTCTGAAAAGTAAGTCTTCAGGAATGGGGACAGTGCAGAGATGGGATTCTACGGTTTAGACCGGTTCGAACGAAGTGGATGTTAAAGTTACAGCTAGTTCGCTGAACTGGAATTTCAACCGACCAACTGACTGGCTGGCCCTGCCCCTCCTGCCCGTCCCCTCCCAGGAGTCTCCACGTGGCCCATTTTCAGTGGAGGTAAGTGCAGGATCCGCATAGAGTCTCTGGGAGGGGAAAAATGGGCCTTCTGTAATTCCGGAGATGGGCCTGTTTCTGGCTTCTGGAGGGCCTCCAGAGCCCAGAGGAGGCTATTTTTGCCCTTCCAGAGGCCTGAGGGAAGCCTCTGGACCCTTGGGAAGGTGAAAATGGCCTCCCCCAGCCTCTTGAGGCCCACCGGAAGCCAGAAAACAGAAAGTTCCAGAAGGCCACACCCACCATGGCCACACCCACCCAGCAACCCGGCAGCGAACTGATTGCTGGGATTTTTGAATCCCACCCTAGGACAGTGCTGGTATTTTGATTGGAGGAGACCGGTTGAAGACAAGTTGCAGGGAGTCCTCTACTTACAGCAGTTCATTTAGTGCCCATTCTAAGTTACAACAGCAGTACAACAGGGACTGATGGTCAATTTTCACAATTTTTTCACACAACCATCGCAGGCTCTCGACTGCTTGACAAGTGACTCACATTTATGACAGTTGCAGTGTCCCAGGGAGGGTCATGTGATCTCGTTTTACGACTTTCTGACAAGCAAAATCCATGGGAAATCCAGATTCACTGAACGTCTGTGTTACTAACTTAACAACTGCAGTGATTCGTTTAGCCACTGGAGCAAGATTGGTTGTAAAATGGGGCAAAGCTCAGCTAACAAATGTCTCACTCGACACATAAATTTTGGCCTCGATTCTAGTTGTAAGTCGAGGACTGCCTGTATTTAATAGGCATAGCATGGCATAGCATGGCACTGGGCATAGCACAGTTCCAACTGCGAACCTTCCCTTAAGGCCAATTCGAAGGTACCACATCAAGGTATTCTGGGGGGGAGAGGGAGGGAGGGAGAGAGAGAGAGACAGAATGTCCTCTCACCTCTCTTGACTTCAATCCATGTTTTTCCATCTTGGCAACTTTAAGATGTATGGAGTTCAATTCCCAGAATTTCCAGCTTAATGTTGCCAAGTTTGACAAAAACACGGATTTAAATTAAACATGGTTAATTTGACAGTACTCCATTCTTGCACCAAATGGCTTGTAAAAATTACAACTTGATAAACATTTTTGGTTCAAGCTCTTTCCTTCCTTCCTTCCTTCCTTCCTTCCTTCCTTCCTTCCTTCCTTCCTTCCTTCCTTCTTTCCTTCCTTCCTTCCTTCCTTCCTCCCTCCCTCCCTCCTTCCTTCCCTCCCTCCTCCTCCCTTTTCCTTCCTTACTTTCTTCTTCCTTCTTTCCACCCTTCCTCCCTCCCTTCTGTATATCTCCTGTCTTTCCTTCCATTTCTCCCCTTCCTTTCTCTCTCCCTCCCTCTCACTTTTCCTTCCTTCCTTCCTTTCTTCCTCCCTCCCTTCCTTCTGTATATCTCCTCTCCCTAATTCCATTTTCCCCCTTCCTTACTCCATCCTCTGTTTATCTTCTTCCTCCCTTTTCCTTCTTTTCTTCCTTCCTCCCATCATCCCTCCCTTCTGTATATCTCCTTTCCTTCCTTCCATTTCTCCCCTTCCTCCCTCCCTCCCTCCCTCCTCTCTTCTTCCTTCCTTCCTTCTTTCCTTCATCCATTCCTCCCTCTCCCTTTCCCTCCACCTCTCCCTCCCTTTTCCTCCCTCCCTCCCTTCTTTCCCCAACATTTCTTCCAATAACGGTATTTTTGGGAGGGAGACGGAGAGCCTATCTGCTTCTCAAAGGTGCTTGGTGAAAATCCAGGCCTGGGTTTCTCTTATCACTCCAGATTTGCTTTAGCTAGTCCTATGTAATATGACTGGTGGCTGAGGTGCTGTACTGTAAGAAAGCTGCAATAAATTGATAATGAAAGACCCCTGCCACTCAGCCTTCTTTCAAAATGGTTAAGTGTAAGACTTGTCTTCATTCTTTAAACATAGATGAGTTTTATATCTTAACTTTGCATGGTGTTCTGGAAGGCCAAAAGGATGGGAGCTTGCTGGATTTAATGGGAAGATTCACTACACAGCGAAGGTTAGTAAGAAAGAAAAGAAATCCATGGTGTCAGTTGTTTTCAATAGTATGAGTTCAGCCACTTCTTTTGTCAGAAAATATTATTCTTTGTACATCCACAGATAGAAAGTCAGAAGGGAAGGAGGGAGGGAGGGAAGAAAGGAAGGAAGGAAGGACACTTGTTACTTTTTCATCATAGCTCTTGCAAATACAGAAAGAAAGAAAGAAAGAAAGAAAGAAAGAAAGAAAGAAAGAAAGAAAGAAAGAAAGAAAGAAAGAAAGACAAACACACTTCCTAGGTCCCATTAGATGTTTATGGAGATTCTCAGTTTTCCAGATCATGGTTGTTCCAAAGGTGCTTTTTCAAAAGGCAACTGGGCTTAGTTTTTCCTCAAAGACATTTTGCTTCTCATCCAAGAAGTTTTTACAGTTCAGAACTGAAGAAGCTTCTTGGATGAGAAGCAAAATGTCTTCGAGGAAAAACAAAGTCCAGTTGCCTTTTGGAAAACCGTCTTTGGGTCCCTTTAGATGACAACATATAAGGGAAGGATCGGAGAATGTCCACCTTATCAGATTTGATATGGTGATGGCCAGCGCCTTGATTTGTTCTTGGTTATTTTATTCTTTTTTATTGATTCATGCTGTTCTTTGTTGGCCAGTTTTTAATTCTGTTTTATGTTGTATTGTAAACCATAACAACACATTCTGTGTTCAGTAGTATTCAATTTTAATAAATACTCCTAGGCTGTCAGTGATTTTTCCCCGCTCTATCTTAGTTCTTTATTTTCTCACTGAAGGTGGAGAGAGTGTTATTTTCTCTTACATATTTTCCATCCTACCTCAGTTCCCTATACAGATCTATACAGACAGTATTTCTCAAGTTGGAATGAGAAAACTTGCTGCTGCCAACTCGCCAGAGTCAACTGTCCATGGCCAACTTGCTATGGCCAATGTGCTACAGCATAACTCGCCATGAGAAAGCTTGCCTGTGGGACAATTCAACAATTCAATGTAATTATTTAAAAGAATTAAAAGAATTACTTAATTTTTTGTCATTCACATTTCATTTTCTCCTTCGTTTTGCATTCTTCCTTTAACAAGTCTATTCCGCCGTTTCTCTGATATTAGCATAACTCTTGTCCCAGAGTGAGTTGTGCGATGGTGAGTTGACTGTGGTGAATTGTCCCACTATGACTTGGCCATAGCAAGTTGATTGTGGTAAGTTGGCTGCAGTGAGTTGATCATAATGAGTTGATCATGGCTAATTGTCCATGAGTTGATCGCAGCAAATTGGCCACGATGAGTTGGCCACAGAAAGTTGGCCATGGCAAGTTGACCATGGCAAGTTGGCCACAGTGAGTTGGCCATGGTGAGTTGGCCATGGCAACTTTGTCCTAGGCCCTTCTCAACATTAGCAACTTTAAGATGTCTTCAACCCTCAGAAGCCCAACTGAGTAATTTAATTCCTGCTGACTTCTGGGCATTGAAGTCTGCCCATCTTAAAATTGTTTAAGGTTGAGAAACATTGATCTAATCCATCTGCCATGAAACAACAATTGATCAAAATGAACCCAGATGAGCAAATAGTATTTGAAAGAAATGCCACAGCCCCTGAGAAAGAAATAGGAAAAAAATATAAAGGACAACATATTTGCATGATGGTTTTCATTAACTCACCTTCCTCTGATTCATCCACCAGGCCCCTAGACTCCAAGGGTTGGAATTATCATCAAAAGTGTGAGTTGCATTTTTTGGCTTCAGTTACCTTTCTCCAAACCCCTCAGCAAATAATTATGTAGTGTGTTTTTTTTTCAACAACTTTTTTCAAGGAAAAGATTGTAAACCTTTCAGTCAAGAGCCTTATTTATATAACAAGCTTCAATTTCTAAATACACGCTGGGTTACAATGTGTGTAAGCATAGAAAAGGGCGAGGGGAAACTACCCCGATCGGCAACATATAACAGTAATTATAATCAAAGTTGGGAGAAATCATCTGTGGCTTGATAGGAAACAAAAAGGATTTTGTTTAAAACATGCTAAATTATATAAAATGCTACTTGCCTGATGACTTCGGAATAATATCACACAATCTTTCAACTGTCAGTTGATCGATGATAATAATGATGTTACCTAACAATAGAATAACAGAGTTGGAAAGGACCTTGGAGGTCTTCTAGTCCAACCCACTGGTCAAGTAGGAAACCCTGTATCACTTCAGACAAATGGTTGTCCAATCTCTTCTTGAAAGCCTCTAGTGTTGGAGCATTTACAACTTCTGGAGACAAGTTGTTCCACTGATTAATTGTTCTCACTATTAGGAAATTTCTCCTTAGTTCTAGGTTGCTTCTCTCCTTGATTAGTTCCCATCCATCGCTTCTTGTCCTACCTTGACTCCCTCTTCTTTGGGGCAGCCCCTGAGATATTGGAAGGCTGCTATCATGTCACCCCTAGTCCTTCTTTTCATTAAATTCCTGCAACCTTTCTTCATATGTTTCAGCCTCCAGTCCCCCAATCATCTCTGTTGGGTTATATAATTGGGGAATGAAACATCTGAATGAAAACCAAGCTCAGAAAGCATTACAGTAAAGATATTAAGTAATTACTGTGGTGAGGATAGCGCTTGCACAATGTTAGAAAGGTGATCGGATGCCAGTAGAACACATAATCATCCAAAAAGTCTATGATTGTGCTGAAATGGACAAACTTACCCTAAGATTAAAAGAAAAAGAAGACTCAAAATGTTACATAGTTTGGGAAAACTGGTATAATTGGATATATAATAGTAACCAGTGAGTAAATAGATAAGGAAGGAAGAATATAAAGAGGTTATAGTAGGAGTACTGACCAGATATATGAAATAAGTATTAGAATATTGTTTGATAAGAAAACACCGCCGAACTAATTTGTAATGTATATGTTTTTGGGTTTTGTTTTGTTTTTAATGAAATGCTTTGTATTTTGTATATATCTTTTTAACATTTAATAAAGTTTTTTTCTAAATAAAAAATATATATTAAGTTATAAAAAAACCCAACATATTATGGTTATGGTATGATGTGATCAAGTCAATTTGAAACAAGGGGAAATATTTTTTTGCCCTCTCTCTGAATAGATATTTTCAGTGGTGGGATTCAGCCAGATCGCGCTAGTTCATAAGAACCGGTTGTTAACTTTCTGATCAGTTTAGTGAACTGGTTGTTGGAAGAAATCATTAGGGCAGAGAACTGGTTGTTAAATTATTTGAATCCCACCACTGGATATTTTCCTCCATGCCAAAGCATTCAATTTTATGGAAATTAGGAGGGAGGTTTTATGTATATAGGTCATCTTCAATTTAAAACCATTCATTGAGTGACTCTTCAAAGCTACAACGGCACTGTAAAAAGGGACTTATGACTTTTTTTCACACTTATGACCATTGCAGCATCCCCATGGTCATGCAATCAAAATTCAGATGCTTGACAACAGATTCATAGTTATGACAATTGCAGTGTCTCTGGGTCATGTGATCCCCTTTTGCGACCTTCTGACAAGTGAAGTCAACGGGGAAGCCAGCTTCACTTGACAAATGTGTTATTAACTTAACAACTGCAGCGTTTCACTTAAACACGGTGGCAGGAAAGATGGTAAAATGGAACAAAGCTGTCTTAACAATGGTCTCACTTAACAACCGATATTTTGGGCTCCATTGTAGTTGTAAGTCGAGGACTGCCCTGTATTTATCTTAATTTCAGCCAACCCAAAAAGGAATAGGGATCATGTTTTCCTCCAGATCAGGAGTCTCTAACTTGATTTCATTGGGGGCTGCAATGATCTTGGGGGAGGTGTGGGGGGCGTGACCAGGGTGGGAGTGGCCAGCTCGATGTCACTCATTGAGGCTCTGTTTTTGGCCATGACAGCCTCCTGCAACCCTCTGCCAGTGAAAACAGAGCCTGGGAGCTCCCTTTTTGTTGGCAGAGAGCTGCAGGAGGCCGTCACAGCTGAAAACAGAGCCCTGGAGGCCTGTATGTGGCCCTCCTGCAGCCCTGCCAACTCTCACGGTTCTGCCGTGACTCTCACGATTTTTTGTCATTTCTCACGGTCTCACGACAAGGCTCCTCAATCTCACGACGAATTTAAAACGCTTTTTTTTTTTTCCGCAAATTTGGGGGTCGGCTTATACGCACATAAATCTGATTCTCACACAAAACGACATGAAAGCCACTTCTCAGATCACGCAATACTCGATGTTACCATACAGTACTATATACATACAGCACATTTCTTTTTACTCTGGGCCTCCATTTTGTTTTTTCTACCACCGGGATATAACACGCTCTGATGCGTTAGTTATTCAGCGTGACCAGCTTAGTGTTTGCAATCATGCACATGCAACTGTGTCCAGTTTCTCTCTGCATTTTAGTAAAGTTCCGTAGTAAAATTCATTAAAATATACCATGTCTGATGTTAAAAGAAAAAGAATGGCCATCTTTGATGGCACCATTGTCTAACATTTTGGCCATGAAGTTGGCTTATCCAAGAAGAAATGACACCTTGCTATAAGTTTGTGATAGACCTATTAGAATCATCAAAGAAAGCTGCATTTCTTACAAACAGGGACACAAATAAAACATTTAAATTAACTGATTAATGATTTCCTCGATGGAAAAGGGGTTTGTTTAATCTTGATCGGGAAAAAAATAGAATTCTCACTATTTTTATATAGAATCTCCAGAGATTTTTTTCATGGGTCTCCAGATTTTCCTTTACAGGGGTTGGCAGGTCTGAAAGTATTTAAGTTTCCTCTTCACGATCTGGCCTTCTAGAGAGCAGTCAGGGTTGATCTCCTCTAGGACTGACCAGTTGGATCGTCTTGCAGTCCAAGGGACTCGTGGGAGTCTTCTCCTCCACAACCAGAGTTTCAAAGGCCTCCATTCTTTGGCACACTCAGCCTTCCTTACGGTCCAATTTTCACAGCCATACATTGCAGGGAAAACCATAGCCATGAACTATAATGCAACTTGATGGCACCTTGATGGCACCTTGTCTAACGTTTGGCCATGCAGTTGGCTTATCCAGAAGAAATGACACCTTGCTATTAAGTTTCGTCCTAGTGATGACCTATTAGAATCATCAAAGAAAGCTGCATCTTCTTAACAACGGGAAACACAAATAAAACATTTAAATAAACTGTTTAATTGACTTTCCTGCGATTGGATACAAGGCGGTTGTTGTAATGACTTTCCTCGATGGAAAAGGGGTTTGTTTAATCTTGATTGGGAAAAAAATAGAATCTCACTATTTTTTATAGGGTGTAGGGGGGAGCCCAGTCATTTCTAATTTGTTTGGAGTTTCTTGATGTAAGTTGGAATGCAGCTCTCTTCTCTTCCTAACTCCAAATAAAACAATTTCAACAAGCTTTGGTGTTGACATTTGTTTCCTGTCTAGTTCGGTTGAGCATCTCTTTCCATCGCTGGTATTAAATCGGTTGTCAGGGAGCTGATGAGATGATATTTTAAAGAAGGCTACTTTTTAAAGGGACACAGTGGCTCAGTGGCTCACACACTGAGCTTGTCGATCAGAAAGGTCAGCAGTTTGGCGGTTCGAATCCCTAGTGCTGCGTAACAGAGTAAGCTCCTGTTACTTGTCCCAGCTTCTGCTAACCTTGCAATTCGAAAGCACGTAAAAAATGCAAGTAGAAAAATAGGGACCACTTTGGTGGGAAGGTAACAGTGTTCCATGCACCCTCAGCATTTAGTCATGCCAGCATATGACCACGGAGATATCTTCAGACACTGCTGGCTCTTTGGCTTTGTAATGGAGATGAGCACAGCCCTCTAGAGCTGGAAATGACCAGCACGTATGTGCAAGGGGAACCTTTACCATTTCCTTAGCTTTTCAAAGTCACCTCAAAGCATTGTTTCTGTTTCTAGGAATGAGCGAAGAGATATGTGTGTGTGTGTGTGTGTGTGTGTGTGTGTGTGTGTGTGTGTGTGTGTGTGTTTGCAGCAATGAAGACCTGGAGTCCAGTTGTTCAATGAGCGTTGAAATTGACAACGGCACTAAAAAGAGTGACATAACTTTTTTTCCACACTTATAATCATTGCTGCATCCCCCTCATCAAAATTCAAATCCTTGGCAATAGAATAGAATAGAGTAGAGTAGAGTAGAGTAGAGTAGAGTAGAGTAGAATAGAATAGAATAGAATAGAATAGAATAGAATAGAATAGAATAGAATAGAATAGAATTAAATACTCTCAGTGCACATAAAACAAAAGATACATTTGTCAAGAGTCAAGAATTCCCCAGCCAGCACGAGGAGTTGCCAAGGTTGAGAAACATGGATCTGAAGGTTTGTTTGACATAAGGACCTTATTTCAAGTATGTCTTTCGAGAACATTTAAGATCCTGCTTTGAACCATGCATGGTACAGTCAGCAATCAAATCATACTGGGAAACAGTCAATATAAATCGTAAGGATACAAGCAACAAAGTTACAGTCCTACAATCACAAGTTGGGAGGGGATGGGTGATAAGGAGTGATGAGAAGATTAAGAGTAATAGTAGTGCAGACTTTGTAATAGTTGGACAGTGTTGAGGGAATTATTTGTTTAGTAGAGGGGTGGCATTTGGGGAAAAAAACTGTCCTTGTGTCTAGTTGTTCTGGTATGCAGGGCTCTATAGTGTCATTTGGAGGGTAAGAGTTGAAACAGTTTATGTCTGGGATGTGAGGGTTCTGTAGATATTTTCACAACCCTCTTTTTGACTCATACAGTATACAGGTCTTCAACTGACTCATATTTGGACTCATATTTATGACAGTTGCAGTGTCTCAGGGTCATTTGATCTCCTTTTGCAACCTTCTAACCAGCAAAGTCAATGGGGAAGCCAGATTCTCTTAACAACCAGGCCGCTAACTGATCAACTGCCATGATTCACCTAACTACTGAGGCAGGAAAGTTTATCAAATGGGGGAATACTTACTTAACAATGGCCTCACTTAACCACAGAAATTTTGGGCTCAAGTGTGGTCATAAGTCAAGGACTACCTGTACTATGATACTACTATGAGATTAGAATCTCAAGTAGTATGGAACGTTTTATATCAAAATATATCCCTGAGACCAGAGGTCGCCAACCTTTTGGACCTCAGGGACCACCAAATTTATAATTTTAGATCCCAGGGACCACTAACTGGTTCTGTGGTTTAATGTGCCAGTGTCGCTTGGTGGTCATGTGACTGGCTGGGCATGGCCTGTATGTAAATATGATAAATATTTGTGCTGTTCAGCTTCTTTCGGGTATTATCCCATGTCATTGTAGTGCTTTTAAAGTTGTAGC
>BHFT01028828.1:6012-76332 GCA_004320025.1 Laticauda laticaudata | reverse complement strand
TTGGTTCATTAGGAACTAATCCAAGGAGCTGCTCAAAGGCAGCAAAGTTAAAACAATGTCATTGGTTATAAGCCGGCAGGCAAGCCTCTATAAAAAGGGCTGCCACGGCTTGAGCCAATCTTTCGTGACTGTTTGCTGTTAACTAATAAAGAGTCATTTGTTGGAACCCAGTCTACCGCGCGTTTTTTCCGGACGGAACAATACCTGTAAGAATATAGATGTTTAGAAGACTGCATGACCTAACACAGAAAGTTTGGCTTCTTTGAAAACACCCAGAATTCACCCAAATTGTGATCTTCATCCAGCAGAAATTAATCACAACCAAATTCTATTGAAATCTAGAGCTCGTGGCTCACTCTTCTTCCCATAGAGAAGAGGGAGAAGAGAAGAGGGATCTTCCCATAGAGAAGATCCTATCCTTAGAGGATAGGATCAAAACTAAATAAAAACTGTTAGATTGTGCCTAACCAATGTGAAAGGAGAACTGATGATTACGGCAAAGACGAAAGAATCAGTGACTAGATTGGGTTGCGTTTTTTTAAAAAAGAATTTTTCCCGATAAGGAAAGTATAGAAGATCATTGGCTCCAGACATCTGCACGTTGCAAGAAAACTGCCACACAGTTGCCTTCCAGGGCTTTAAATGCCCAGATTTAAAAGAACTAGCCAACCTATTTGCAACCCTGGTGGATCTTTTTAAAGGACACCAAGGTTGCAAGCCTCACTTTTTAACCACTTTCAGAAATAGCCTATTAGCCATCCTAAAGCTATTAGAGATACTTCACATGACAAGCTTGAAAAGTCATCATGGGAGTTTAGCTTCAAGTCTAAACAAAAGAAAAAACTAAGAATAAATCTAAGAACTTAAAGAATTTAAAATAAACAAACACTAAATATTTTTTTTGATCTAAAAGAGTTACAAATGGATTAAAGATCAAGTTACATTTGAAATGTTGACTTTTGCTATAAGGTTTTGGAATTGGAAGCAATTAAAATAAATAGCTTCCTATGGGAGTCAGAATTATTTTGGCTATCTTTGGTTCATAATAAATATAAACAATTTTATAATTTTAGAAATTGGACACTAGAGGGGACTAAAGATTCTAAGTAAAAGGAAAAATATGCCGCCTTCAGTCCGATCTAAGTATAGTATATAAAATCATACATTGCAATGAATTACCTGTCAATGAATGTTTCAGCTTCACCCATAACAACACAAGAGCAAATAATGGATACAAACTCAAGGTTAATCGCACCAAACTTGACTGCAGGAAATACAACTTCAGCAACAGAGTGGTCAATGTCTGGAATACTCCATCTAACTCTGTGGTTTCTTCCCCAAACCCCAAAAACTTTAACCTTATAATGTCTGCTGTTGACCTCACCCCTTTCCTAAGAGGTCTGTAGGGGTGTGCATAAACACACCAATGTGACTACCGTCCCAGTCCTATTGTTTCTTTTATTTTTTTATTTTTCTTATATGTATCCATGTATTCATAATTATGTTTTTACTTATACCTATTATCTTGTAAGCAATTGGCAAAAATAAATAAATAAATAAAATAAAAAAAACAAATACAAGCCAACTTTTGGTGTTGGTTAACTAAAACTTACAAAATGATACAAAACACCATCATATTGGAAATATTAAAGGAAATTTTTGAAGAATGGAAACAGATAGATTATGACCAAAAGATGTCAATCAGGGAATGACAGATATGGAACAAATTTTGTTTGACTAGACAAAGAAAGCTCCAAAACTGGGGCTTCAAATGACAGACCAAGAGAATGATTTGGAAAAGGATGCATTTTTGGATATATAAAAGAGACTACCTGAAGTTTTAAAAATTAAGGGGCAAATGCAAATGACAAACCAAAAGAATGACTTGGAAATTGATTTCTTATTGGATCTACAAAAGACAAATTACACTAAACACTAAGTTAGAAGCAAAAGAAAAGTATATAACATTGATGTATTTGATCAACTTAAAGTGAATAAGTCTGAATAACAGATATTTTATTGTTGATCATCTATATTATAATAATTTCACCAGACTGCTTTTTTTGGAAAATGACAGATATAGATAGTAAGGATTTAACCTCAGAAGTTTCTTTCTCTGAACTGAACTGGGACCCTCTCTCTTTCACTCACTGATTCAGTCACAAGGAGATGTATTTTTAAAGTTCTGATGACTCCTTATAGATTTTTTTTGCTGACATTAGAATTGAAAAGTTGATATTTTATGAATTTGCTTATAGATAAGGGATGAGAAATGGGTTGAAAAGATATCTGTTTTTAACTTTACAGAGGATAATGAGTTAGTAAAGTTGTCTATACTTATAATACAGTTTGGAAGTCTCTTGTTTATATATATATATATTTCCCCCTTTATATCTTATAATCATGTTAATACCACACAGAGTACATAGAGACCCAGGTCTGACACAGTTTATAAAACAGCATCCAGTGCATATAGTAATGAGAAGTTCTAGAGGGCTAAGGAGATACACACATAAATTTTTTTTCATGTGGGGCTGTCAAAAGAAGTAAGCAAGAAGGCTGCACATGTCAAAATGACAAATCTATAAAAAAAGTTTTCCTTGCAATTTCATGCACTCTCACAATTTGAAATTAAAGCAGATTCCTGACATAGGTCTATCTTGCATTTTCTCTAATTCTTCTTTCTTCAGTCTTGTCTGAATGTCAGTTTGCGCTATGTTAGGTACCGTTCTAAAATTGAATGGTAGTTATCTCCTTGTTTGTAAGGCTTCATTTCCTTCTTTTCTGCCTTTGGCAATGTGATGTTAGATTGATTTGTGTTGATACTTTGGCCAGTCCCTTGTTCCCCATTTGCCTGTTGACAGATTTTATGAAGGACACTAAGTGCACAGTTGCCAGCCTCTTTTATGAGTTCATCTGTAACGCTGCACAATGTGTGTCTTTCCCATTGTGTGCTTGTTTACTGCAGTTTCAGCCTCTACCAGAAAAAAAAGGTGAAGGTTATTTTATGGTTGTGCAGATGATTGCCTCACACTTGGTACTGTTTATAATGTCCCTTGTTCCCCTTTATAGCTTTCTGAAATATATTTTTCCTATGGTTCTTGATGTCTTCCTGTGCTGTTACCACTTTGCCATCTGCTGTTTTTTTAAAAAAACTTTTGTGGGATAAAATGAGTGTTTCTGTAAGCTTCAGTTAAGCCTTCAGAGTTTCAATCTTCCTATAGCTTTTTCTGGCTTTGATGTATGTGACATGTATTTGCAAAACTATAGCCATTCACCCTCTTGGGACCAAAATGATTTCTTAATGAAAACCTACATGATACTTAAAGGAAGATCTTAGTTCAAGTAAACAAAGAACAATATTTGGCAAAATGATATGATGGATAGAGCTACAAAAACATCTCCTTGCAGAGTGACAGAGTGCTTTATGAAACCATTATGAAAACATCAGTTGCCATACTTTTAAGGAAATCTGAAAGGATTTGGCAACTGGAATCTGTAGAGAGGAAGAAAATCAGGATAGGAAGGCAACAGGGTTGAAAAGTAGGAAGAAAAGCCAGGGAGAAGAAAGAGGGAAAGCAGCCTTCTCTTTCCCTCACACCATCTGCTCTGTTTCCCATTTCTCCACTGCAGCGTGGTACAATATCCAGGATCCACTTTGATAGTGTGTGGGGGTGGGGTGGGGGAGGTCATTTAACAACCTGTTCATCTGAACCAGTGTGAACTGGCTGAATCCCACTACTGATCCCTTTGCACTCAAGAAATGTTTTCTCATTAAATATAATGGATAGGGTGGAACACAGATTACTTATTTATCTGTATAGATATATAAGTGTAGGAGAAGAGCAGACAGAGCTGGGTGGGAGCAAAGTTAAATGTGTCATTAGCTTAGAGTCATTATGCTTCGACAAGTGCTCCATATACAACCCCTCCTGAATTCTGTTGACCCTTAACTGATGCTAATTTAACATTGAACTTTAGTTGATCATATTCTTATGTATAAGCTTGAATAAATCTTCTCTGTTGCAACCTAACTGATAATCCTGATTCTTTGCACTTGACATTAGGTTCATCTGCATTGCCTAGTTATTCCATCTTCAGAATGGGATGTGTTTTGAGGAGTGGTAAAGGAGTATACACAAACATAAGGCATTATTTCTTTTCCACACATTACAAACTCAATGTCCACATTCAATTTTCTACTCTATCTCTAACACAAATAATCTCTTCTGTTATGTTGTGTTGGAAGACTAGAAGCCCCTATGCCACTCCTCTTTAGTCAATGCCAACCATCTCTGAACTTCTGGCAACATCAAACAAAGATACAAAGAAACCGCTTAACTTTTTTCCACAGACATGGACACTAGGTTGCAATTGGTTAAGCACATTTTTTCCAGGAACTCAGCCAATGTCAGCAAATGAACATTAAACAGAATCCCTTCAAGATAAGGAAAATCTTTTATCACAATACTGACCCTGACACCAGACCTCTCATGGTTACAAAAAGGATCTACATGTCTAAGATCATCTTATTCCCAAGGCAGGAATACCTCAATTTACATATGTAACATACTTCACAAGTATCACTTTGCCCAATCAGTTCATAAAGTGATAACATGAATAAGGTCCTGTCCCCACCTGAAGTGACAGAAATCGTCAGAAGTCAGACTTTCTCCATGTCAAAACCTCCATTTCAAGTATTCACACTGTGCTCATTGCAGATGTAATATTGACATCTCACTGAAGACATCATTATGATCTTGTAAGACCTTACCATTTGAATTATCAAATCAACTGGGATTATGCAATATAGTTGGACAACAGAAAATGTGAGTAATCACAAATTGTTCATATTTTAATCAACTTTTGTGAATTGTAATCAACTTTTTTGATTATAGGATGGCAGGGAAACAGAGGAAATTTTGTCTCTCTGCTACTTTCTATATTTTGAATTGGGTTAGGTATATTCTTTGGAAAAAAAAGAGGAATAGGCAAAGGAGGTGAACACAAAAAGGCAAATTCAAGGACACAGCCAGAAGGTCTCATTTAAGAAGTCTGTCAATGTTTTTGCTAGTCAGATCCTTTATTGAAAAAGAAAATAACCTTCAGAAGACTCAGCCAAGAGAACTGGCCGTGAATATTACTTTGAGACCTGCAAGTTGCAATCAAATAATGGGAGAACAATCTGTCCAACTTAAATCTATTGGTTATAAAAAAAATGAAGCCAAAGAACAAGGGAATTGTGTTTATATCACCTCTAAAGCTGTGATTACCTTTCTTCACAAGGCACCCAGAATGTTAGATTCACACCATATGCTGTTTCCTATATTCCTTCTGTTTGGGGAAAAATGAATAACAAAATCTTGGAGAAAATTTGAAATGTATCCTAACTGATTTGCATTCCTGTCATCAGATCCACATGGGTAAAAAAAAAAAAGAGAGAGAGAGAGCTTACATTAACTTAGAGTTCATGTGTTCTCAATTGTTTGCACAGGTAAAGATTTTCTTCTGTATGAGAAATTATATTTTGAGGTCATAGAACCTCAAATAAAACACACATGCTCTCACTAATTGAGGTGGCATGATGGCTCAGTGGTTAGAATTCTATGCTTGTTGGCTGGAAAGCCGACAGCCCAGGTTCGTTACCTAAGCATCATGTGATGGGGTGAGCAGCCAACTTTGCTTAGCTGCTGCCGAATCATTTGCAAGTAAATAAATAGATACCATTTTGGTGGTGAGGAAACAGTACNTCCTTCCTTCCTTCCTTCCTTCCTTCCTTCCTTCCTTCCTTCCTTCCTTCCTTCTTTCTTTCTTTCTTTCTTTCCTTCTTACTGATTAGTTATCTACATTTTTACAGACCCATATCTTCTAGAGAAAAAAAGAAAAAATGATTGACTTGTTCAAATATGAAGTGTCAAATTCCATGAATTTATACCTTGGAACTGAGCATTCAGCACCAAAAATCATGGAGTCTAGGATTAAATGATAGTACTATAAAGAGAGGAACAACTTTGTGCTATTGTTTGTTCATCGTAAGGCCTTCTGTATCTGGCAGAAGGAGAAGACAGTTGGTCCGATCAATTCACATTTGACAACTGGAAGCATTTGGGAAGCTTTCATGCTTGGAATGGAGTGTGATAGCCCCTTCTCACTTTGTTTTCAGAAATTAGTAATGGTATTTACGCTATTTGATTCAGAAGAAACAATACATCCATCAATATTTCTCTGTGGAGATTCTCAGTCATTCAAGTCATGGTTGTCCCAAAGGTGCTTTTTCAAGAGACAACTGGACTTTCTGATTTTTCTTTGAAGATGTTTTGCTTCTTATCCAAGAAACTTCTTCAGAACTGAAGAAGCTTCTTGAATGAGAAGCAAAATGTCTTTAAATAAAACAAGACCAGTTGCCTCTTTAAAAAGCACCTTTGGGACAACCATCAATATTAGTCACCCTTGATAGGCAGATCTTCCCTCAACTTGACTAGACCCTTTTAAAGCATTCTAATTGGCCACCATTACCACAAGAACTGGGAGCACATTCCACAGCATATGATGTGTTGTGCCCAAGAAGTATCTCCTTTTGTCAATCTTTAGTCTCCCAGTGTTTGGTTTCAATGGATAATTTCAAGTTCTAACATTGCAAGAGATAGAAAAAACAAAACCCCATAACACTCTCACATTATGTATGAATGAGTTAATATACCTCTTTCATATTGCCCCCTTCTGTCCTTTGTTCCAAGTAAAATCTCCACCTTTGCTGTGTTTTAGGAAAGGTGCAATATTTATCTTAATAATTTTGGTTTCCTTTTCTGTAATATCCTTCTTAAGCTTTAGTGACAAACTAGACACAACACTTTCTATATGAAGTCAGTATAGATTTGTATAAAGACAATATTATAATGCTGGTAATTCAATTTCTTCCCTCCACCCACATTTCAGATTTTTATGTGATTGTGATCTTTACTGCTCATTCATGTCCAGTTCAAATCCCATTAATATATAGTGAATTTGTCTGTTTTTGAAGGGGAGGGAGATGTATACATATAACAAGGTAAAGGAAATGAACATGTCCCCATTTGCTTTTACTTCCTTTTAAATATTTTGAATGAGGACACATTATGGGGAGCAAACAATTTCGTGTTGAAAAAGGAGATATTTAAAATAATGGTAGCTGACAAGCCACCTTGTATCAATTTGTGTCTTCTGGAAAACATTATGGAGGGTAATTTCTTTGTTAGTGGAAAAAAATGGAAAAGAAAAAAATTGGAAAAAATGGAAAAGAAAAAATTCATCAGATGTGAGTGGATTGTTCGAAAGTCAAACTAAAGCTTTATTGGATTGGCAAAACATTACTCCACTTTCTGTCCTGTTAAGTCATTTAGTGACACTGTGTTGAAATAAGATAAGACTGGAAGTACTTATTTAACATACAAAGCAAGCTAATGCAGGGGAAAAGAGTGAAACTTCCCACCATCTGTTACTGGCCCTGCAAAGGTCATTCCAATCACCTAAAATGCAAGTGTGAGTTGCCACTCATAAAGCTAATTAGGAATGCAGTGTGAAGCCTGGCAAACATCCAACACCCAAGACAATTCAAATGTGCCAAATATACTGTGTTCCAAAAGTATTCATCTATCAGGGAGTGGGGAGATTATTTCAGAAAAAAAATGGCTAGTGTTTAACATCCAGAAAACCATCATGATTTGCTATTGGTGACCAAAGCCTAGATATCTATGCCAACTCAAAGGAAGTGTACTTTTACAAGGAAAACCAAAAATATAACAACAGCAAGCACCACCTCCACCATCATTATCATCATCATACTGCAGCTGGACAATGTCAAGCATGGGCAAGTGAAAAATGTGATCAGCAAAGAATACACACAAATGATCAGAAAACTTCTAAAGCAAACTGAATGGTGATAACACCAGAAAAGCAGGTTATGGCTGACCAACAGAACACTGAAGAAAGAGACGGAAGGCCCGATTCTTGCAGCCCAAGAATAAGCCATCAGAATGAATGCAATCAAAGCCAGAATAGAAAAGTCTACTGATGATCCCAAATGCAGACTCTGCAAAGAAGTGGATGAAACCATTGATCATATACTAAGCTGTTGTAAGACAATCACTCAGACTGACTACAAACATCACAACACAGTCACTCAGATGGTCCACTGGAACTTGTGTCACAACTACCATCTGCCTACAACTTACCATCTGCCTGTAGCAAAGAACTGTGGGATCCTAAGCCTGAAAAAGTGGTCAAAAATGAGCATGCAAAACTATTGTGGGACTTTTGAAATACAGACTGATAAAGTTTGGACATAAACCCAGATATCACAATTGTGGGGAAGAAAAAAGTGTGGATCGTTGACATTCCCATACCTGTGACAGCAGATCAATGAGAAACAACTTGAAAAAATCACCACAATGTATCAAGACTTGAAAATCGAACTGCAGAGGAACTCTGGCATAAACCAATGCAGGTGATTCCAGTGGTTTCAGCCCACATTGGGTGCGTGCCTAAAGACCTAGGCAAGCACTTAAATAAATTGGCAACTGACAAAACACTATGTGCAGCTGCAAAAGGCCACCTTACTGGATCTGCTTGCATATTCCCCCGATAACATCACGCAGCCTAAACACTTGGAAATGTATAATAATAATAATAAATAATAATAATAAATAATTAATAATATAATAATAATAATAATATAATAATAATAATAATAATGTCCAGCCACTTTGACTGGAATCTATTACAAAGAAAGTCAATCACCTTTTATATTGGATTATTTTCTGTATTCCTGTGGGTACAAAGTTTGTTTATCAATGGACAGAGAGACCAGTGAGTTGTGTTGTACAAATACATCCAGAATATGTATGTGCTCAAAGAAGCATGTTGTGCCTAAAGATGTGGTTTGATACAGTCATACATTCTAAATGATCACAACTTGGATCGCTTTCCTTTATTGCTCCAAAGAAAAAAAGCTTGTACTTCAAGTTAAATTGCAGGATTAATGACATTTAGATTGGTTTATGAGTTCCAGGATTTGGTTGACTTACTAAGTTTCATTTTAGTGTCAGTTATAGTGAAGGATTATTGATCCTTTGGGTTTTTATAAAATCAAACAAAGTTGTACAAGAAAAAACCTTACAACTTTTTCTAATGTCTACAGAATTTCAATAATTTATAAAATTTTGAGAACCAAATGGTGTAGCTGTTTAAAGGCTTTCGACTAGGAGCAGGGAATAATGAATTTTAGTCCTCCCGGGGCACCAAGATCGATGGATCAGTCACCTCTTTCACTCCTAGGCGAGGAAGACAAGACCAAAAAAAAAAAAAATCATTCAAGAAAAAGATACGAAAATCACTTAATGAAAATATTGTCAACAAAGTTACCACATACAGGACTGACCAACACAAATAAAAAAATAGTTTTCAATATATTTAATATACCTGGATACATATTCATCATTTAAGCCCATGTCACACTGCACCAACGGATGGAAAGAGGATGTAAACGGAGGGAAACACTTGCCATTCCGTTGGTTAACGCGATGCCATCTGTTTGTTACTCACTGCGTCCGTTTATCTTCTCTCCTATCCGTCCAGCATCTGTCGACTGAGTTCCATCCCCTCAAAAAGTTTTAGCTGCTCAAAACTTTTTGAGCAGAAAATGTATCCAACGCATGCGTATGCATCCGCTACTCATCACGGGAACATCTGTTCTGCATCCGTCGGCATCCGTTACGCAGTCTGCTACATCGCTAGGCATTGCTGCGCATCCACGCAATTCAAATCCGCTCCAGCAGAAAGCGGAACACAGGGAGAAGCGGGAATGGACGCAGAATGGACGCACAGGTTGGTAGTATGGACGGAGAAAGGATGAAAGCAGATGCAGCTCACATAGAAAGCATCTTAAAATGGAAAAAAGTTCACAGACGGGACCTATCTCAGAATTAAGGATGTCTAGAGGATGCCTAGAGGATGCAAAAGGACAAATAGGGGAAAAACCTTATTGCCTATAAAAGGGGAGCAACTCACCTGGATCTCACTTTCAGACAGCGCCCTGCTTTGCAGACCTCTGCAGCCCTTCATCTGCTCCTTGCTCTCTCCACAGTATTCCAGTCATTGTCCACCATGGATCGTAACACAGTCCTTAGGTAGCCACCATCGTTCTGCAACAGTGCGAAGCCATCTACAGGCTCTTTCAACTGTTCTACGGAAGAAAAAGAGGCGGCCAAGAAGCATCTGGTCCAAGATGGATTGGAGAAGAGCGAAGTATGGACTGTACAACAAGCTAATGGTGGAGCTGAGGAATGAAGACCCTCGTGCTTTCCAGAACTTTATGAGGATGCCTCCAGCCTGTTTGATGAAGTTGTTGGAGCGGCTGACACCCACGGTTGACCAAGGCAAACCACAACTTCCGGCCCAGCCTGGACCCTGGGCTCAGGTGCACTGACTCTGTGCCACCTGGCCTCAGGACCACCAACAGGAGCAATGCAGTACGGCTGGAGGGTGCCACACACCACCATCAGCATTGTTGGTCAGAGAAGTGGGCAGGCATCATCGAAGAATACTGAGGAGTTCCTCCATGCCCCTCCACTGAGAAGATGGAAAGAAGTTCTGAGAGCAGTGGTATCAGAAGTGGAACTTCGCCCACACCGTTGGAGCCATAGATGGCGCAACCGTGGCCTGCAAAGCGCCAGCAAAGTCGGGGTCCACTTATTTCAACTACAAGGCTTCTTCAGCATCATCCTCTTCGCATGTCGATGCTGACTACAAGTTCATGTACATCAATGCTTCAGGCAAGGCGTCAGCTTCAGTGCCCAGGTAACAACGCCAGTGACCTCAGGAGGGGCTGGAACGCAACCTCATCATGGGCTTCCCAGATCCAGACCCCTGGCCAATGACACGCAAGATGTGCCCTACTTCATCGTAAGGGATGATGCCTTCTCCTCAGAACCTTACCTCATGAAGCCCTAACCCCAGATGCCTCACCCGTGAAGAGAGGATCTTCAACTACAGGCTGTCCAGGCAAGGCGGGTGGTGGAGAACGCCTTTGGCATCCTGCCAACAGGTTCCAGAAGTTCTCACCACCGATGCAGCACTTCCAGAGACCGTGAGGAACATCGTGAAGCTTGCTGCATCCTGCACAATCTCATGCGCACCCGGCTACCCAGTCTTGTAGAACAGGCTCGTGGACCTCCACAAGGCAATGGGACATGGAGCCTGGGGAATGGAGGCAAGGGTGAAACCTGATAGACACTGAGGATGTGCAAGGCCCAACAGAGCCTCACGTGAAGGGAAGGAGCAGCGCAACCTCCTGAAACCTGGTGCAACTCCCAGCTGGAGCAGTGGAGTGCAAGACAGGATGATAGATGATTAATAGAGTTCCTTAAGCCTGTCTGCATCACCATGCTAGATGAGGAATTGGGCCATGTATTTTGGGTGAATGAACAGGAGGCATTTAATATAAAAGTTGTGTTTATATTCAATGTGTGGATCAATGCTTACATTGTTATTGATAATAAAGGCCATAGGTGTGGCACCTGGGAGGGTGGACCACCATCCACTATGCTTGCACTGGACCGTCATCTATCCACAGCTACTCGCTTACCTATCCAAGGTATCCCTTCCATCCCACGCTTTATCTTAACCCATCCAAAGGTATCCACTGCCCATCCCACAGGTACTCTAACCCATCCCAACAGGTATCCCTGCCCCATCCACTGCTATCTTAACCCATCGCCAAAGGTATTCCCAGCGCCATCCAACGCTATCTTAACCCTCCAAAGTACCAGCCATCCTACTGCTATCTTAACCCATCCAAAATATCCCTGCCATCCCACAGCTATTAAACCCATCCCACAGCTATTATCCATCCACAGGTATCCCTGCCCCATCCCACTGCTATCCTTACCATCCCACAAGCATGGCAAGGCCTGAATACCATTTCTAAAAGTTCCACCAAGCTTTAATAACCAAAATAAATGAAGCAAGTGTGTGAAGCAGATGATAATCTTTATTAATAACAAGCTGTAAAAGGAAAAATTACGCAAGTCAAGTGTCCAAATAAAGTCCACAGGTAGCACACCAGTCTCTGGCACTCTTCTCTGTTCACTCAGAAGTATTTGTCCAGTCTCAGCGGTGAAGGTTCAGGTGCTGTGGAGGTGGCTGCTGCAGTGCTGGACTGAAGCGCCACTGGGGTGCCTGGCCCTGAGAGGACAACAAGGGAAGGTGTGTTGAGGAAGCTCTACAACAGCTCGGCTCAGGCCCCGTGATGTCTGAGAGGCTCCTTCCTCCATGCCCGATGGGTGTCACCCCAGTCCCGACAGAAGATGTACTGGGCGGGTTTGGCCTTGGGGTGGAGGAAATGGAGCAGTGTAGTGGGCTGTCTGGTCTGCAGCTGGGTGAGGGTGCGTCGGTGGCATCAGTGTGGGGCGTGGTGCAATTGGTGGCGGTTCGGTGGCAGCAGTGGCATGGGGGTGGCATCCAGTGGCACCAGTGGAACCGGTGGCAACAGTGTCGTCAAGGAACCTGTGCATGGACTGGGAAGGGCTGCTGCCTGTGCTGCTGGGACCTCCTGGTAGCCGTAGCCCCTGGAAGGTGAGGGCTCGTTGGAAA
Organism: Laticauda laticaudata; assembly: GCA_004320025.1. Lineage (NCBI taxonomy): Eukaryota > Metazoa > Chordata > Lepidosauria > Squamata > Elapidae > Laticauda > Laticauda laticaudata. Next base: position 63,705 of record BHFT01028828.1, on the reverse strand, counting down.
CCCTTGGAATGGGAGGGACATCACGAGGGTGAGGAGCAACCTGGACTGGGTGGGAGCAGGCTTCATCTGGATCTGGAGGGTTGTCTGAGCAGCTCGGTACCCGGTCCTTCACCAATCCTGGTACTGGCGTTTCGCCATGTCCATGATGGGTCTGGTTGAACATAGTGAGGAAGGCTTGTGGTTAGAGCGATGAGGCATCCGGGTGGTACCAACGCTGACGAGAGAGATATCTAGTGCTGCTCCTGATGGTGGTCCTCTATCTCTAGCAGGACAGTGTACTACTCTGTCCCTTCGTCTGGCCTCGTGCCTTTCTGTGGAGAGTGGAAGCTGGGGGTGATCGCGGTGTGGACTGTGGTGGAAGTGCCGTCCTCCTTTCTCCCACTGCGCCAGGGAGTGCCTCCACGGCACGTCTGCCATGGTTAAGAAAAGCTTTGTCCGCGGGTCTCCGTCGTGCGCACGCTGCCACAGACCACTGCGCTGGAGACAAGGAGCTGCACTTCTCAAGCTGGAAGAGGTGGACTCTCAGACAGCTGCCTGAGAGAGATGGGGTGTGAGAGGCTGCTCCTCGTGGTGGATCCTCACCCTCCAGGAAGCTTGCATTTGCCATGACGTAGGTCTCTCTGATCCATCAGCTTCGATCGCGAGCCTGGCCAGATTTACTTGAGGTGCAGCTGTCCCGTACCAGAGTGTGGTCATGTGCTTCCCACCAACCAGAGGCGCACCTCCGAGTGGTTAGCCCCAGGCTCTCTGCCTGTCTCTAATCCAGCAGCCGCTTCTTTTGGTTTCCCTATATGAGCCTGTGTCCTTCCGCCATAGATTACTCATTCTCTCACTCGCACCTCAAGCACCTGCTTGGCAGGCAGGCAAGCAGGCAGGCTGGCCCGGAAGCAAGGCTGGCAGGCAGGCTGGCAGGCAGTCAATGTTCCTGCGAAAGCAGGTCTTTCCTTCTGAAATGACCTGCTTGTGAGCACCTCCCGTTTATATCCCCGGGGCTGATGTCAATGCATCCTCCCCCCATTCCAGTGAACACTAAGCATCAGTACGCATATCGCTGTGCAATCCGCTTAGGCTTCCACATGTGCATCGCTTCATCCATCGGTTCCGGTGTGCAATCCGCTCATCACCGGCGTCCACTCTTGCATCCGCTTTCCGATTCCGCATCCGTTTGCGTGCGTCCCCCGGAAGCCTGCGGATGTCCATCCTGCTCCAACCGCTTCCATCCACTAAGGTTCTGTGGAGCATTTCCGCTTCCATCTGCCTGCGTCCTCCCCCATCTTCCTGTCCGTGTTGTCTGCTCTGGTTATGCACAGTTTTGCCCCTTTTGAGAGCGGACAACAAATGATTTTTACAAACGTTTTGCATCCGTCGGCCAGTGTGACAGGGCCTTTAATAGATATTTCCCTAATATATTATCTCCTAAAAATAAGATGAATGGATGGATGGATGGGTGGATAGATGGATCAAGGGAGGGATAGATAGATTAAATAAATGTAGATATTGCTTCTTATATGTTCCTTTATCCAAATGTATGCTTTTTTAGAAACTTATTTTTTTTTGCAAATAAACATTTTGTGCAAATTCCTGATTGCAGAGTGATAAACGTTAGCAGCAGCTATTCTTTCCTGTTTTTATATTTGGAAAAATCCATTTTAGCAGTTTGCATCAATAGACATATTTTATTACAGTTTTCTCCACATTGCTACCTACACATGACTCTCTGACCTGTATAAATATTGCCCTTAAGGCTTTAGTTTCAGAAAACTTAGTAATTATATAAAAAGTGAAATCACTTGAAGGTGAGAGTTTAAGTTACTACTTGTCAAAACATCATGCTCTTTGACCTAAGCTGCATCCACAAACCACTGAGGATTTTACATCTCCTCCTTACTTCTGTGGTTTGGGTCTTTGGCTGAATTGGAACTGAGAGACATGATGGACAGGACAACGCTTATATAATTTAACATTTATTGATGACTGGCTTTATCTAACTGAAACATTTGGGAAGGGAAGCCATTATGCCAGTTTGTCCACTGAATGCTGACCAGTAGCATGGCTGGAGCAAATAGAGAACCCACATTTCACTTTATAGTGGATAGGCTGAGAAAATCCACATTTTACAAGTGCAAAAACTGGGGCTAAAGCAGTGCAGTTTTGCTGCACAGTTGGAAGAAATAAACAGTTTTCTCCAGCCACAGCTGAGGCATTCCCACATTATGAATAGTACATGTATTCAGTCAGAAGGTTGTTCTATCAAATTACTGCATCCCTCAGTGAAAGAAAAACTCATGAAACTGAGAATTTGCTTTCAGATGCATCTTAACATATGGATTTTGCATGTTGTTTCATTACTATGCACATTGTTAGCCAAGCTTTCCCCTCAGCATACAACATTTTATGGACATTTTTGCTTGAAAAGAACAGTGTAACATTTGCAGAAGTGGCCAGTCCAAAATGTAATAATATTCCAAGATATGTGAATTAAATCACCCTGCTTAAAACAACATTCTGGTCATTCTTAGATGTTTACTGACTTTCCAATTAAGTCAGTCTTCATCTGATTACATTCAAAAATCTACCAGAGATTTTGCCAAATGTTCTGAAAATGGAAGGACAATGGTAGATATTTTGTGAAACAAAAAACAAAACAAAACAAAAAAAACCCATCTCTCATTTTTGTGCTCCATATTTGCAGGATTGGGAGCCATTCAGTAAACAAACCAATGTTATATGATTTCTGTAGCTGCCATAAATCCTTCCTTGATGGTGTATAGTGGCAGAGATGAGCTCTATAAATGCCAAATCTATTTTATGGTATGAACAGAAAAAGGGCGAGGTATGATTCTGCGTATGCATTTGTGTATGTGCTTATAATGATGTGCCTAATGATTGCACCTCACGAGAAATGTGTATGTGCCAATAGTAAAATTATTGTTTGTTTTGAATCTTTCACTGCCCTCTTGGGCTTCACTGATCCTGTATTACAGGGAATGTACACATCAATCCTGTAAAAATTTAATATCGCTTACCCTCATTTTGTCCCGTAATACAGTGTTTCATTAAAAAGCATTTTAGTTAGAAGTTGCCTTCCAACTTTCAAAACCACTGGTTGCACTGGTGTATGTGGGGATATGCATCCCTTTCTCGAGAAGCAAACATGCTGTTAGAAAGGCAAAAGAGTTTCTGATGAATAAGAAAAGTTTAAGAGCCAAAAGGCTCATAAAATGTATATGCACATACACACAAACACACAGACACACACACAGTCACACACATCCACCCATACCCACATGCATGCACAAAAGCCAAGGACTTAAAAAGCCTTGGAAGGAAACATTAGGGCATTAATCATTGAGTTATTTTAAAAATGATAAATTTGAGAAGCAATGGTTCTCCCCACACACACACTTTTTTTCTTTTTTCTTTTACAAAAAGCACTGAGAAAAAGACAGTTCAGTTATGGTCTAGGATAAGTTGTTTTAAATTATCTTAATGGAGCTTCTTTCTTTGGGAGTTAGTGGATTACTGGGTTTAAGGTATGAAACAGATTATAATGATGAGAAAATGTGGGTTGAATGTGAAATTGAAAGCCTGTAAACATGAATCTATAGGGCTTTTGGTAGGGCATGGGGTAGAGGAACACTGCATGTTAAGTTGTTCAATGATGTTGAAACAGTTTTAAAAGATATTGACTGGGATCAACAAAGAAACTAATGTTGATATAGGATACAGCTTTCTAAGGGAGCCACTTTAGAACAATTGGTATCCTTGAGAAGCAGTAAAGCTACTAACAGAGTTGATCGGCTTCAGGAGTGCTTTCAACCTTTCAACCCTGTGGGAGGACGTGGGAAGGAGAACATGACAGTTGCTAGTATTTCTTGAAGAGTGACAATAGTAAAGACAAGGAGCTGAAACTGAACTTAGTATCCAGGGATCAGCTTATTACAGCCAGTGAACGGAGAGGCAGCAGAATAAGTAAATATAACAGCAACCAGCCTTAAGGTAGCAACAAACAATGAGGATGGTAACAGTGCAGACCATTTTGTAAGAGATAGTAATGCTGGAGAACTTGGCAAGGTGACCCATGAATTACCAAAACATTGTATGTAAGACCAGAAAGATCTTCAATGCAGTAAAAGAATTGGGGTGGGGGACATGAGACTTGCCAATCAATGTAAATAAGTGGTGAGGGTTCCTAGAAAAGTGGGGAATTCAGGATATAGTTAAATATCCTGTAATAGTTGAAGAGGCAGTGAATTAGGAAAAGTTAGATGGTTACAGTTAGTTGGAATGTTATGAGAGAGATTGTTAGTGAGCTGGGTGGATTACAGCAGGGTTGACAGACATATCCTGTACATAGTAGGTAGTTTTGATGAGAAATATGAGAGATTGGAGCATGTAATTATATTTTTCTTTTTTTGACAAGCATCTGAACAGAAGGATTTCTCCCGTCAGGTCTCTCAACTGCTTATTTGTTTGTTTGCTTTTTGTTCTATATATTGTGGTCATGTTTCTGTATGTCATGGATGTAGGGAGAGCAATAACATTTCCAGCTTTGGCCACTGCTCACCAGGGGTAGGATTCTCCTGGTGTAATAACCAGTTTGCTAAATGCATGCTGTGTACACATGCATGCACTTTGTACGTGTGCACAGCCATCACAGTTACTTACCTTCAACGTTACTTCAAAGAAGTAACACAGCTGAAGTGTGGCAATCCACTCTGCCACACAAATCAGCTGAGCAGATACAGGTAAGTACAGCGCAGGGACAGGAGGTTGGGCCCACATGATCTTTGGATTGAACCAGTTCAGAGCCAGCTGATTATTGCAGCTAGGGGCTCACCCAACCCGGAAGAATCCCACCCCTGCTGCTCACACTGAGAGATGTTTTGGAGCTTCTAGCAAAAGAGCCTAGCCCATCAACCAAGTGGAAGAGCAGTGGAAAGATTGAGACCTTCTAGTCCTTCAAGAGGCAGCTACTGACTTTATATAGTCCCTTAATGTGTCAGATTGAAGATTTTGGTGATATCACAGTGGATAAGGTGCTACCTGCTTGTTCTCTGAAGCCAAGGTTATCCTGGTCATTATGAAGAACAATTGGAGACAAAATCCTTGGACCCAAGACATTGTCAATGCCTCTTGAGGGAGACCAAGTTACCAAAATCTTGAAGGAGTCTCATGTGCTCCTTCTTTTGAAAAAAACATCCCTGTACCGAGAGCTTTTAGGTAACTGCTATCCAATCTCCAGCTCCCATTTTTAGGGAGGTTGTTCATGAGACAGTTGTGATAGACCAACTTTACTGTATCCTAAAAAAAAGAAAATTATTTGGGATTTTATCTGTTGGGGATACTAATGCCCTAATATATCCAATATTAATAAAAGAAGGCTTATGGAAATGAAAAGCAGATTTAATGGTAAGTCCCTTTCTGACTTTAACAAATCTAGTCAGTGAAGTGTTCAGAAGGATGCACCCCCAAAGTATATGCTTCATACAGGATAGGGAGAAAGAGACCATATTTATTTCCTTCATTCCTTGTTCTCTGTGCATCTCCTTATTTGTTCTGCTATATTTGTATATTCCATGCAAACTCCTGTATGCAAGCAGCTTATACTCTCAAATCCCTTTCTTTGATGTTGTACTAACTTGCAGACAGAGGAAAAAGGAACAGAAAATGGGACAAGTTCCCAATTTTTCTTCTCCATGTCACACATATTCTCTGTGCATATTCATGAAAGATTCTGCCTGAATTCCTTGACTGCAGTTGATTCCAGACACAGTGGCTATTTATTCTAATAGTATTTTACTGCTAATGAGAAAACAAAATTCATGTTTCCCTTTTGCTTGTCAGAATGATGGGGGTATTGTGTGTGTCTGTGTCAGCAGTGGTATCCTACCTGTTTCACTACTGGTTTGGTGATCACACGTGCATGCACCTAATGCATGCACACAGCTTTCTCCACACCAGCTGAGAGCTGCAGCACCAATCAGCTGAGAGGATAAAGAAGAGAAAAGCGCAGGGGCAGGTGGAAGGGCTGATCCTACACTTTTCTCTTCTTTCTCCTCAGCTGATCATGGGAGGCTTTTTTTTACTACCAGTTTGGCTGAACCAGTCTGAACCGGTAGCATACCACCATTGGTCTGTGTATGTGTATGTGTGTATGTGGATAGGTATGGATAGAACACATTAAACATACATCAGTTATTGTTTCCTGTAGGTTCATCGTCTTCAGACATAATAAATAAACAGCTCCAATAGTTATGCAAATGAGGAAAACTTCAGCACAGTAAGTTCTTCACTCTACTATCCCTAATATAAAATTGCTGCCCCCTACTCCTGTCCCTCTTCTTTCTTCTCCATAAATAAATGAATATTTAATCCAACCACAGGATCAAAAATTGACCCTTAACCTGACACAGGGAAAAAAAAGCATACTTCAAGCCCAATAATGCAATATGTCTAACAGCCCTTTCTTTCTTCTGCTTTATGACCACTGCATGTGTTTTGTGTGAATATTAACTATGATATGGGTAGCTCACTTGGAGATAAATTTTCTAAGGTCCCTATACTAAGGACTTCTGTCAAAGTAGCTTTCAGGATACTGCCATGCACAAATATTTGTCATTATCACAAAAATACTGCCATTCACTTCATACCATATTCATTCTCCAATGTTTTGTTATCCCTGCAGCAGCACCTGCTCAGAACTCACTTAGATGATGGATAAAAATGAGTTTGAACCTTAAATACTAAATTCTTGGGAGTAAATTTTTGATTAACATCACAATCAAAGTTAAATTTTGAAATACATTTCCATATTGCTGTTGCTGTTGTTGTTTTAAAACAAGGGAAGTAATTGAGAAATTAAAGTTTGAACACATAATAAACTTGTTGGAAAAAGAAACAAAGATAAGAAGTAGCTGATAGTATCTTTTTCATCTCCAGTTGCCAAACCTATACAAATGCTATTTTAACCTTCCCAGAATAACAGCTTCTTTATGTTGATGTAGTATTGGTAAAAGAGAAATTTGATTCCGATCAACCCACACATTGTACTGCAATTCAGGAAAGAGGAATCTGTTTTGATGTTATAAATAAAATGCCACAGAGATTTGGTTTCAGATCCTTGCTGAGCCACAAAATTCTCACTGGGGAATTTTGGATAAAGCCCATTTTCTGTCTCTCAGTATAATCCATTTGACCTCACATTGTGTGAAAGGGATACACCTTTTTGTGACTTCCCCAAATTATTTACCAAATAGGGCAACAGTGTGATGCTGTTTGATGCCACTTAAACTTTAAATAAACGACACCGTTTAATCTGAAGAATGAACTTTGCTAAATGTCAAGAAGAAACCTATGTAGAGTGTTAGGGAGACTGGAGATTCATAGCAGTTTGGGAGGAAAATGAAACTGAATTTGAAAAAGGACTTTTGAATGCAATCCGCAGTTATTAAAGGGCCTGTCACATTGGCCGACGGATGCAAAACATTTGTAAAAAGGACACAGCGGAGAAGTGGGAACACAGAGCGGGCCACGAGTAAAACTTGTTATCCCATCGCCCGTTGTTATGCCATTGGCGCGTCTCGACAGCTTTGTATACCTAAAAAATGGGCCCCGATTTGACAGTAAGCACAGAGCGCTGGGGACCAACATAACAAATGGAAATCGAGAATGGGACAGGGGGAGGATGTAGAGGGGGATGGAAGCGGATGCCTCCCACGGAAGCCCTAGCGAATGGAAAGCGTGATGGGAGCTGGATGGCCACATCTGCCAGGGCCCTTCCCCCGGGGGGAGCGCAGCAGCAGAAGCAGACGCCGCAGTCGGAAAGAGGCGGTATGCCGAAGGCGGGCAGCCGGAGAGCATGAAGCGGATCGCTAGAGCAGATAACCTAGCGGAAGCCGTAGACGGCATACCTAGCGGAAATGCACTAGCGTTCCACTGCATTAGGGCACTATCAGCCGGCTCTTGGCAGATATAAAGGGACAGGCAGCTCGCAAGCCAGGTCACCATTCAGAGGTTATATGTATCCTGGCTGTCGACATAGCTTCCAAGCCAGCCAGCCAGCAACGCGCAACAACACAACAAGCCCCAAGTTGGGGGAAAGAGAAGAGAAGGAGCCTCCGTCTAACCCATCTGCTGCCAGCTTTGGCAAGAGGGACATAGGCACCATTACGCGCCACCCCGTGGCCCTGACACGACTCTGCTTACTGCTGGGGCTCATCGCTGGTCCTGCGGGGCCTGACTCTTCTGGTGCTGGAGCTGTCTGCTGCGGTTGCTAGCCTCTCCTGGGTTGCCTTGGTGCTTCCTGCCTGGTGCTTATTCTGCTTGCTGGGTGCTTGGCTCACCTGGTGGCTGGGTGCTTCTGCCTGGTGGCTTTAATCTCGCTGCACTGCCTCCGTGGTTCTGGTGCTTCTGCTGGGGTTTAATCTGCTGCGGCTTCACGCTGCCTGGTGCCTGTTTGGTCCTGCTGGTACTGGCATCCTGGATGCTATCCTGCTCGCTAGCTAGGTGCTGCTGGTACCTTCCTGGTGCCTGGCTGGTGCTGCGCTTATGGTGGCTGGCTGGTGCTTACTGAATTGGCTGCTGAATGATGCCCTGGGTCCTGGGTCCTGCGTGGGTCCTGCGTGGTCGCTTGGAGGCTAGGTGCTTACTGTGGGTGCTCAGGCTGGTCCTGTGCGTGACTGGCTGAGTCCTGGGCTGGTCTGGGTCCTCGCTTTTTTGACCTGCTGACTGTGGTGTTGGCTTGGCTGCGGCTTGGGCCTGGGTGGTGATGGTAGTGGTGGATGCAAGGGCCCACCTAGAAACCGGAGCGTCGGAAAGCCCCTACTGATGAGGCCCAGAAGGCCCCGCTATCCAGCAGGGAGGAAGAGGCATACGTGAGAGATGCGGAAGAGGAGGCCAAGTACTCCATCAAAGAGGAACATGGAGTGAATTGAGGTGCGTCGAAATGGCTGAGGGCAGAATGAGTACCTCTGGCGGAATAGGAACAGGCTCTAATCGAACACCAAGAGGAAGCAAGGCGCTTGCGGAGAAGGAGGCCGGAGAGCCTGGGCATACAAACTTCGGAGTTTCCTCTTGGGTCGGTGGAAGCGAAACAATGCACAACCTGCGTACGGGAAAGCTGCCACCTCAAGAAGTCTGCTGGCCAAGCTCCCGCGGTCAAGCTCATCGCTTGACCGAGGCTGAGACATGAATGTATGATGGCCAACAGTGCAAGCCTTTCTTCGGCAAGGGTGAGATCCGCCACTGAGGAGCGCAACCCCTCTCACACCCTCGTGTTCAGGCAGACCCACAGAGAGCTAGTCCTCTTCTGGCCAAGAGACGACAGCTCCCTGTGTCCCAAGGGAAGGTGCAATCTTTTGGGAGCGCTCCCCAACGCATGAGAGAACCCCCCGACAAGGCTGCACACTCCCTGCGTGCAAGAGGCATGCCATTGCAGGACCCCCTTGATGCAGTGGGAGCAAGAAGAGGCCACCCTGCCACCAGCGAGACCAACCACCTCCCACCCCCAGCCGCACCATCCACAGGAACAAGCCAAGTGCGAAAGCCGACCCGGGAGGGCACAGAGCCACCACGTGGGTCCTGCTGGAGGATCGAGGGACTAAACCATCAAAAGCAGCATAGCACTCCTCTCTCAGCTGGGTACACACCACCAACATAAGCATCCTCACACCACATAGCCCTGTTCGCTCACCTACGTCAACCAGACCCCTCATGGACAATGTCCGAATCACAAGTACCACGGGATCAAGAACAGAGGATCATCACAGGACTTCTGCAACAACCTCCGCAGAGGCCCAGCTGAGACCTAGCTCCTACGCAGCCATCCCAGGTTCTGGCATCCTCCATCTCCGAGGGTGGAATGCTCAGCCAGGCTCTGCAGCCCCTTCACGAATTTCAGCAGCCCGTAGCTACCACTACCCAGCACTTCCCACAACGCAGAGGCAGCCCTTCCAGTTCCACATCCAGGTTCATGCGGAATCCAAACTGGATGCCAACAGGATGCCGACCGCCACCGCGCCACGACAGATGCCCAACCCCATATAGCATATTGAGGCTGCCGACAGAGCACTCAGGTGGGAAGGTGGTATAGTCTAGATGTCTCAGGTGAGCGCCGACGGTAATTTGGTCAGATCGGTGGCGACAGGGATGCCGAACCCCGCCTCACCTCGCTCAAGTCGTCGCAAAGACCAGACAAGGGCCCCACTACACTCCTCCTGTCCATCACAATCGCGACACGACAAGGCCAAGGCCCCGGCCTCAGAACATCTGTGCACGGGTCATGGGGAACTAACACCCATTCAAATGGAGGAAGGGCTCTCATGCATCACAGGGGACTGAGGCCAGCTCTCTGAGAGGCTTCCTCCACACACCATCCCCTGTTGTCACCCTCTCAGGGGCCAGGCACCCCACATGACGCCTCAGACGCAACCACTTACTTCCAGCAGCCACGATCGCCACAGCACCTGGACCCCCTTCACCCCTGAGACTATGGCAGCGACCTGAGAGTGACTGGGGAAAAAAGGAAAAGTGGCCGAAGACGGAGTAGGGCTTGTCTAACCAACGTTTTACTTTATATCTTTGCTATAGGGACACTTTACACTGTGGGCTCATTTTGCTTTAACAGTTTGGTTAATCTTAATAAAGTTTAATCTTTGCACTATCACACACTCTTGCGTTCCGTCAGTTCTTTTAGTCAATAAAGTCTTGGTGGAGGTAACTTTTAGAAATGGTTGTAAAGCCCTTTGCCATGCTGTGTGGAATCGGCAGTAAAGAGATAGCAGTGGATGAGGCCTGAGGGATACCTTGGGATGGGTTAAGGATAGAGCTGTGGAGGCAGGGATACCTTGGGATGGGTATACGTGAGTAAGTAGCAGTGGATGGGCAGGGGATAACCTGCGCGGGATGGGTAGATACCAGCTGGGGATGGGCAGGAGTAACCTGGTGTGGGATGGGGTAAGTAGCTGTGGGGTAATGGGGTAACTTTGGATAGGTCAGTGGGAGTAGATGAAACCTCCAGTGGCAAGCATAGATGGGGACTGTTGCGTTCCACCGCCTCCCAGGACCACACACCTATGGCCCCCTTTATTTATGCAATAACAATTGCCATTCATCACAATTATTCAATAAACACAACTCTTTTAGTTAAATGGCCCTTGTTCGTACTTCGGCCCACTCAACATTAACATGGGCCTAACAATCTCATCGTTGATGAGAAGGCTGAAGGAAGCATCCCATTAATCATCTACCATCCTGTCTAGCAGCTCCACTGCGCCAGCTGGGGAGTTGCACCAGTTGTTTCAGGAGGTTGCGCTGCTTTCTCCCTCTCACGTGAGAGCCTGTTGGGGCCTTGCACATCTGCAGTGTCTATCAAGGTTTCTCCTTGCCTCCATCTCCCAGGCTCGCATGCCCCATTTGCCTTAGTTGGTAGTCCACGAGAAATCGCCTGTTCTGCAACACTGGGTAGCGGTTGCGCATGAGAATTGTGCAAGGATGCAGGCAAAGCTTCCACGATTGTTTCCTCAACGTCTCTGGGCAATGCTGCATGGTGGGTGAGAGTACCTGGAACCTGTTGGCCAGGATGCCAAAGGCGTTCTCCACACAAGCCGCCTTGCCTGAACACCTGTAGTGAATGATCCCTCACTCTTCCACGGGTGAGGCATCTGGGGTGTAGGCTTTCAATGAAGGTCAGGTTCTTGGAGGGAGAAGGCGTCAATCCGCCCTACGATGAAGTAGGGCACCATCTTGGTGTCGTTTGGCAGGGGTTCTGGATCTGGGAAGCCCATGATGAGCGTTGCGTTTCCAGCCCCATACCTTGGAAGGATGACGGCGTTGTATACCCTGGCATCTGAAGCTGACCCGTTTGCCTGAAGCAATTATGATACATGAAACTTGTAAGTCAGGCATCGACCAGGGAAGAGGATGATGCTGAAGAAGCCCTTGTAGTTGAAAAAGTGGAACCCACCGACTTTTGCTGGCCGCTTTGCGCAGGCCATCGTGCTTGCCCATTCTATGGCTTCCAACGGTGGGGAAGCAAATTTCACTGATACCATAACGCTACTACGCGCAATTTCTTCCAACCTTCTCAAGTGGAGGGGCACTGGAGGAGCTCCCTCAGTGTATTCTTACGATGATGGCCTGCACCACTTCTCTGACCACAATGTGATGTGTGTCTGTGCACCCTCCAGCCGTACTGGCATGCTCTGCGCGCCTTTGGATGGTGCCCTGAGGCCAGGTGGACAAGCGAGGTCAGTGCCACCGTGAGCCAGGGGTCCAGGCTGGCCGGTCAGAAGTGTGTGCTTAGCTTGCGTCAACCTGGTGTCAAGCCGCTCCACAAACTAATCATCAAACATGGCTGGAGGCAATCGCTCATTGAAAGTTCTGGAATGCACGAGGTGTCCTTCGATTCCTACAGCTCACCATTCGAGCGGTGTTTGTAACAGTCCTGATTGCTCTTCTCCCTATCCTCTTATGGACCCAGATGCCATTTCTTGGCCCCTCCTTTTCTTCCCGTTAGAAACAGTTGAAAGAGCCGTGTAGAATGGAGCTTTTCACGCACTGTTGTCACGAACGATGGTGGCCAACCTAAAAGGGATGTGTAGAATACCCATGCGTGGACATTGGGCTGGATGGCTGTGAAGGGCAAGAGGCGATGAATGGCTGCAGCGAGGTCTCAAAGCAGGGCTGGCTGGCTGAAAGTGAGATCCAGCGTTGAGTTTGCTCCGCCCTTTTTTTATAGGCAATATAGGTTTTCCACTATGTTCCTTTTAGCATCCTCTAGGCATCCTCTAAATCTAATATCTCGAGATAGGTCCCGTCTCTTGCAACGTTTTTTCCTTTTAAAAATTTTATTCGGAGTAGCCTCAAAACTTTTTGAGCGGAGTGGAACCTCAGTCTATGGATGCTAAACCGGGATAGAGAGGAAGAAAAACGGGTGAGTCAGGAGCAGAACGGATGCATCGCGTTAACCAAGCGGATGGCAAAGTGTTTCTCTCCATTTTACATCCTCTTTCCATCCATTGGTGTAGTGTGACATGGGCTTAACATTTAACCTGAAAGAAGAACTTCTGTTGTGGATTGCATTTTTGCTACATTTTGCATTTTTGCTACATTTTGCATTTTCACTACATTTTCGCTGTAGGATCAATTAAGGGAGGCAGTAGATTCTCAGCAGAGTAGAAGTTTAATCCTATTACTTTAGTCCCACTACTTGAACTAAGTTTCTGAACAGATCTGAGAAGTGAACTTCTTGGTTTCAGCTTAGTTTTTAAAACTGGTTAAAAAATCATAAGAATGTGCAGCTAAGGAGAAACATTAAAATTGTTATGCATAATAATAGTAAAAAATACAGAATACAAGTAATCAAAACCTTTCACAAGAACAATAATATCTCTGAAATGGCAAACATGACAACACTCCTGTTTAAAGATCTTTAAATTGCAGCTCTTCAAAGGGATGAGAAAAATTATTTCTGCAGCCCATCTTGTCATGCTTTTAAGATACAATCATAGATTGAGTTGAAATACTACCATCTTGAATGCTCAGTTCTGGAGGCTAGTCCCAAATGGATGAAACAGAACTGGAACTCCCACAGCCCAACATATCTCAGTGAAAAGGAATCTACTTCAAGGTTCAATTTGCTTGAACATTGTGGTGGAGTATCTTCCTTTCTATTTAAGGATGGTGCAATTAGTCAGTTGGTGCCACGAATTTGGGTAATTTCCAACTGCTGGTTTAATAGGCTTTCATCCATTATATGAAGCAGCATAAGGGTAGACTGGCTTAATTGTGAAAACTAGTATTCTGTCAGAATTTGCCTTTCTTTGGGTATACCCACACAGCATCTTTAAGTTGTTCCTCTCCTATGCAAATCATTAGGCAGATTTCACATGGGACACATGGAGACCTGTAGAATAATCAGAGAATAAAAGTTATCCTATACTAGTCTATAACTATAATATGGATGAAGAAATTTGTCCATATGAGAAAAAAACCTGACAATAATAGTAATTCTATTGTTTTATCAAAAAAAAAATCCTGAGTTGAATAAAAAAAAATCTCAACAGAAGCAATTAATGAAAATATTTTTTTTAAGATAATCACCTGTCCTGAAATAAAATAAAAGAAAAAATTTTCAAAGTTTGCTTTAAAATAGCAATATCAAAGTCAGCCTGATCCTGAAACAATTTTGATAGAGAATAAGGAAGTTGACCTTTACAGAAATATGCGAGAACCATTTACTTAGACAGAGGTTCTGAAACATTGTCTTTTTAAAAGTCAAGAAGAAAGAGATAACATTCAGAACTAACTCCAGCAGACAGATAGCTCCCTAATTCACTGTGGTATAAGAAATAGGAGGAGTTACAGCAAAATCTATATGAAGAAATACAGTTTTTGTTTTGTTTTGTTGTTTTTACACTGTTTTATACAGTGTAAAAAGAAACCATAGTCCTGTTTGAGTAACCGGTCCATAAGTAGAATCCTGCCACTACAAATGGAAAGGTAGGTGTATTTTATACTAGGTGTTTATGTTGGCCTAAACTATTATTTCTGCACAATAAGGAGATTTCTACAAAATAAGCCATTTGGTTGAACCCAAAATTTGTCTGGAGTGAAGGCAAAAGAGAAGAGGGCTCCTGAAAAGCATACTTTCACTAACATTTTTTACTTCTTCCCTTTATACCATGGGCCAGGTGTGTCATGCACTGGCCACGCCCATACCTGGTTTAGCAAAAGGAAAAAAAAGTCCCAATACATTACATGACACCATGATGATGACATGAGTTTGACACCACTGCTTTATACCATCCTAATTGTAAATGAGAATTGACATCTTGTAGGTTTCTTGGAACAGCAGGATACCAGATTTGAAGATATGAACCTAAACAGAATTGGAAAAGGGAAGAGAAGGAAAAGAAGGAAAGGAAAGGATTTGGAAACTGACATGTTGTACTGTATTATAGAATACCACAAAGAATTTGATCAATCTTGCCTCTTTGTATGAGTAGAAACATTTTAATCATCATTGAAAAACTCCAAAGAGAGTTTGTAAGTAACATTTTCCCATTAATTCTTTGTGATATCTGAAGCAGCTTTTCCCAGAAATATACTAATCAAAATAAGCATCTATACAGTTTCCAAAGAGATAATAATTAACTATAATCTTTCTTTTGCTCTCTCAGTGGACTTTGCCTCAGTAAAAATGGCAGCAAGGAGAGTTTATTGTTTTTTGAAATATTTTTTTCTCCTGGATATAATTAATTCAGCTATATTGTTCAGAAGCTGTCTATTCATTTTTTTACATAATTCACATTGATTTAAGAAGTGCAGTCAAGCACTTAAACAAAGCACTTAACTCTATAGGTTCAGTGAACGAAACTATGGATACAACCTACACGTTGCTGGTGAAAATGGAGGAAATGTTCCATTGAGTTCAGGCTACCATTTTCGCTACCTCAGAAATCTGCATGAAACCAGCAGAGACTTTCTCCCATACATGTTAGGGTTCACAGTCCCTTATATCATCTGGTTTCTCTGCTCCAAACAATAGAACCCATATATCAAGGACCCAATAGTGCCACAAATCAGACTGTAATCCAGGTTAGGTATAAAAACTAATTGAGTATCCAAGAAACAGAGGCACACAATGGTATCAAGTATGTCTAACAACAGCATGTAGGCCACAGATAAACACTAGGAAAATTGATTAAGAAAGGCAGATGTTTATATTCTAAGATGCAAGCAAAAGGCAAGTGAGATGTGATGTAGGATTCCTGTGCTGCTTGGTATAATTAAGACTATTTGTAGATTTAGTCACACATGGGTTGAATAGGTGATTTCAATCAGGAAAGGATCTATACCAGGCATATCAAACTCAAGGCCCATGAGCCAGACGCAGCCTGAAAGGTGTTTAGATCTGGCCCATAGGGCCACCTGGAAAGAGGGATGGAACAGCCCATGGTGCCTCTACCAGTGAAAATGGAGACGCATGAGCCTTCCCCTGGGGCCCATTTTTGGCTGTGATGGCCTTCTGTAGCCCTCTGACTTCCAGAGGGTTGCAGGAGGCTGTTTTAGCCAAAAACAGGGCCCAGGGGGCACATGTACTCCTCCTGGCTCCATTTTTGCTGGCAGAGGGCCAGCAAAACAAACAAAAAACAAAACAAAATAACAGGAGAAATGTTTCCCCTTTTGCATTTGAGCATCCAAGAAGGGACAGGAAAAGGAAAGAGGAAAGACAAAGAAAGAGAAGGAAAGATGGGAAGAGATTAAGGAAGGAAAAAGGGGAAGGAAGAAGAAAGGAGAATGTAGAGTGAAAGAAAGAGAAAAAAAAGAAGGAAGAAAGGAGATTATAATGAGAAGGAGGGAGTCTCAGGAAAGTCCTGCATTAGCACTTGGCCATCACAGATGCCCCCAAGATAAGTGATATTGACCTCGCTACTCCACCAAGGTCAAACACAACCCTGATGCAGCCCTCAATGAAATTGAATTTGACACCCCTGATCTGCACAATTTGGGACAAGTGGTTGTCCAGAGTCTTCATAAAAACCTCCAGTGATGAAGCACTTGCAACTTCTGAAGGCAAGTTGTTACACTGGTTAATTGTTCTCACCATTAGGAAATTTCTTCTTAATTTCAGATTACTTGTTTTCTTGATTAGTTTCTATCTATTGTTTCTTGTCTGGCCTTCTGGTGCTCACACTCATGTAAATAAGCTTGAGTTTTCCCTTCCCATTTTTCCCCAGAGAGAATTTAGGAACCTTGGGAGGTCCTGGGAACTCTTATTTATCTCTTTAACATAGTTTTTCCCAACTTTCTTCTTCCAGTAACTTTTCCTTAATGGAAGAATATTCTTAGAAAATAGCAGACAGAGAAAAACAGAGATAAGACAGGAGAAAGCAAAAATATACATCTCATTTTTAAGGAAATTACTTTGTCCTTATTAAGGTTACATTCTTGTACTGTTACTGTATTTGTTTTCAGAATAAAGGAAAACTTGAAACTAGTAGGGAATTCAGTGCAACAGCAGACACATTTGTTTGACAGGGATAGTCTAAAAAGAACAATGCAAATCTACATGTATTAAGTTTCATAGATTACAAATCAATTACTTTTATTAAATGGCTTGGTGTCCTAACCAATTGGAAAGAAGATTATATCTGATGACAGCACTTTTAATTAGCTGTTTGTGACAGACAGGCTGAGAGAATGAGGAGAAAATCAATTGGTTCTGCTAGTATCAGTCAGTTAGGTGAATGTTACTTCTGCTGAATTATATGTGCCCATGTTAAAACTGTACTTAGACAGTCAGGTCACAGAAAGGATGACTTGTGATTTTATTTAGAATGAAATTTTCTTTCCGAACATCCATATTATCCTTCACATACTCTTACAATTTTAAAAGTAAAGGTTTCTCCTGTCCAGTCATGTCCAACTCTAGAGGGTGATGTTCATCTCCATTTCTTAGCTGAAGGAGACAGTATTGTCACTTCTGTGGTCATGTGGTGAGCATGTCTTTATGCTGAGGTGCACAGAACACAGTTACCTTCCCATTGAAGTGGTACCTATTAATCTACTCACATTTGCATGCTTTTAAACGATTAGGTTGGCAGGAGCTGGGGCAAGGAAAGGGAGCTCACCCCATTGTGTGGCACTTGGGTCTTGAACCTGGTGTCAGGCTCAGGGAACTTATTTATATTCTGGAATGTGCCTGGAGCACGGCACATTGATAAAACGATAGCAGAGGGGATCCACACAACATCTTCTCTGGAGTTTTGCACCCCTTCAATCAGCTGTTGGTTGGCGACTCCAGAATTACAGGGGTTCAATCAGCTGTTGAGCAGAGGTTCCAGAACTACAGGGCTTCAATCAACTGTTGGGGCTAACTAGGTGGCGGGTTGGGGATTTGCTGGAGTTCCAGAATGAGGGTAAGAAGATTAGACGTAATTAATTAGGCATGGAGAGGAGGCACGGAGGATAATTAGCTTAATGGGTAGATGTTAGGTTTGTTGAGAGGGGTTGGGAAACTGCTATAAAGAGCACTGAGAGGCAGTTGCTCTCAGTGCTAGCTTTATTCGGGATCTCAGTTGTTGCTGATCGGGATTGGAATTGCTACAATAAGCCTCTGAAATTCACCTACAAGCTTGTGAGTAAAGTGGTTTGTCTGTGAGACTATCCAGTACCCAGCTGAGGCTCATACCTGGGCTGTCAGCTTTCCATCTGACAAGCTCAGTGTGTTTAACTGCTGAGCCAACTATAGAGATTCTCAGTCATCCAGGTCATGTGTCAGGCGGTGCTCCATTCAAAATCCAAGAAAGAAATACTTAGACTCTTTAATTTAGAGAAAAGTTATCTTTTACTGAAAGTGAAGTGTAGCAACCAGAGAATTCTGAATCTGAGGAATTAGGCGTGTAAATCACATATACAAAATGATGGAAGTGTTCCCACCCCCAATAGTTTCAGTTTGGAAACTTCCAATAAGAAATTGTGAATATCTGAATCATGTAGGCATCTCAGGTGATGAAATGAGGCCTTCTGTCGTTTGACCTTGGTATACTTTGTAACAAGATTGCAGTTGCACAGAGAAAAGAAAGCTAAGCGAGAAATCAGAAACCTAAACTCTGACTGTATGCTTCGCCCCCCTTAATTTACACAACAGAAAAATATAACACCTCCAGCTCACTTCCCAGAATTCATCCACTCTCCCCTCCCCCCATTTCTTAGACAGCTGAAAAGATGCAAAGCGGTAGTAAAAGAATTTGAAAGGCTGACATTCGGCCCTACCCAAGAAAAATTTTGAAAACCGTCAGTCCTAGAGAGAGAGAGGAGAAAATAATAAAAAGACAATAATTAATCATTAGAACAATTACAAAGGGAATACACTCCTAGGGCTTATCAAGGATATTGGAACGACAATGCTTTGATGCAACTTTAGGGGCTTTAAATCGGTGTCAATAAACCCATTCGGCTTGTGAAGACAGGGAAATGTTTCCCAGGCTACATGATACTGGGAGCCGGACCCCTCCATGTTGCGAGAGTCCAGAATTTCTTTAAGCTTCAAATGTTGTTCACCTTTCAATCCAGTAATTGGTATGGGAGGGTCAGTCTGGCCTGGGTTCTTAATCAGACGTATGTTCAGGTTTTTAACAACTAACATGGAAAACCAGGTGAATTCATCGATAGAGTTTTCGGTAAGTTCAGCTTGGACTGTTAACAGGATTTATAATCCGTTCAATCGTTGAAGGACAACATATTTAAGGAGCAAGCTTTCTTTGGGACTTTGAATGGTTTGAGGTATCGGTGGACAGGAAACTTGTCGCACACTTTATATTCTTTCTGTGAGATCTTTTTCTTGTCTGCAAACTTCTTATGACTTTGATTGGGCTCATCTAATGCTTTGCATGTCACTGGCCAGTTTAAGTTGGAGTTGAGTTAATCCATTCATCCAACGAATGGATGTTAGGCTTTTAATGAGGAAGCCAGGTTATGGGTACAAAATCTTGTCCCGACCGCTAACTTTAAATGGAGTAAATCCAGTACTACTGTGTACCGGAGTTGTTTAATATGCCACTCAACAAATGGTAGTAACTCAGACAGTTATCTTCGTTGATAATTTTAATATAGCATCTAAGATACTGTTCACACTGAGCTTTAAGTCCATCTCACCGGCCCCATTGGTTTGGGGGGGGTGGGCGGAGCTTAAGCCCTGGGCGGAGCCTATCAACTTCGGGAACTCTTTCCAAAAATTTGAGGTAAATTGGACCCCTCTGCAGAGATTATGCGTTCCGCGGAATGCATGTAAACCTATAGAATGTGAAATAAAAGTTTAGGCCAATGTCTTAGCAGATTGGAATTTTTGGAACAAGGTATGCAATGTACCTGTTTCTGAAAAACAAATCGGTTTACGCACCAAATAACCATGTTTCCACTGCTTTTCGGGTAACTTTCTACTATAAAGTCCATAGAGATTTCCCTTCCAGGGGGCTGTTGGTCTAGCTACATTTTGTAAACAACCCTGCCCGCTTTACCAGGAGGTCTCTTTGCCAAGACAAATGGGAACAGCTAGCTAACAATAAGCTTCAATGTCCTTTTTCAAAAAGTAGGCAACCAGAATTGCCACTTAACCAGGTATAAGGTTTTCAACAAATCCAAAGTGACCCGCTTGCTTTAGAATCATGACTTGTAGTAATTTGGCCCTCAGCACCTGTTGGCACATACAACTTTGGTTCCCGTCAGCCCAAGCCAAACCATCTCTAACTGTATAGTCTTTCGAATGAGCCAAGAACCATCATTCAAGTTTTAAGCTTCTTTTTAGTTGTTTCGGGTTATTCATTTGATAAATCCACTTTCTTTGTTTCTCTTTTTGGGTTCTGGTGATCATTGGGGGTGGGCTTACGATGTTTGGTCAAGACATTGGACTTAATCACCTCCTGGAGAATATATTAATATTTGGGGTTGTCTTAGAAGAGAGCAGCCGCCAATGGAAGTTTCCTTCCTCCTGGAATGTACTTCAGTGAGAAATTGAACTGCTTGAAATACTGGGCCCAGCGAACTTGTTTACGGGGACAGCTTCGATGCCGTTTTTAAGGCTTCCAAAGTTTTATGATCAAGTCCATAACCTCAATTGATGTTTTGCCCTTCCAGGAAATGTGTCAGGTTAGTAAGGCCAACGAACTGCAAAAGCTTTCTTTTCCAGACGGCCCACCTTCTATCGGTTTTCACACAGTTTACGGGAGGTATATGCACAAAAGCGTAAGGTCGCGCATTCTCCGAATTTGAAGTAACAACCGTTCCACACGGCCACATCACTTGCATCGGCTTGGATCACAAAAGGACCTCCATATCCAGGTGCTTTAGTACTGGTTCTGCAGCAAACAGTCATTTTAGCTTTCAAAAGCCGCTTGGCACTCCAGGACCACTCCAAACTGGCTTACTCGGCCTTGGGCTTCACCCCCTTTTATTTTTAAGAGATTTGTGATGGGGCATTTGCTATCTTTAGCAAAAGTCGGGATAAATTGCCAGTAAAATTTGCAAATCCCAAGAAGCTTTGAAGTTTGTTTTCGGTAACGTGGTGGAGCCCATTTCACACATGGCACGCACTTTCTCTGGATCCATTTCTATATCCTCAGATGAAATGTGAATATCCCAAATAAGTCAATTTTCTCTTGATGGAATTTCCACACTTGGATAGTTTAGCATACAACTTAGCGCACACAAGTTTTCTGTTAACCGACCACACCATGACAAGTTTCACATATTCATCCCAGGTTTTCATGTAGATAAGGATGTCATCAAAGATAAACCAGGAAATCGCCTGTATGAATGTTCATGTAAACCTGATTGATCATCTGCATTGAATACATTTGGGCCCCTTGTAAACGCAAAAGGAGAACATTGAATTGGAAGCAACCCATCGGGCCAATAAAAGAGGTCTTTCACTCATCCCTTCCTTAATTCGATTCGGTAGTATGCTTCTTCAAATCCAACTTGTGAAGAATCTTTCCCTTGGCTAATGTGGGCCAACATTCCTTCATCAAAGGGTGGGGGTACAACGTTTTTCCACAGAAATGGTTCCAAGATTTCCTGTTAAATCCACCACTAAGCATTTTGGAACCATCCTTTCTTTTTTCCGGAAGATCATACACGGGGCCCACTACTCAGGGCCTTAGCAGGTTGATAAAACCATGTTCCAGATTTTTTTATCTTATAAACAGTCTTAGCTCCTCAATTCCTGTGGTGTCATTGAGTACAACTTCGGTTTTCAAGGAGCTTCACCCCCTGGCAAAATTTCAAATCGCACAGTCTGTTGGACCGGTGAGGTGGGAGCTCATCCAAGGCCCTTCTCACTGTAACACTTTCCTTGTAAAGTTCCAATTACTCTTTTGGAATTTTTCCTCCTCTTTTCATGTTCGGCTACCTGTGAAGCTATTTCCATCGGAATCTGAAGCTTTGGCTGAAATCTCCCCATCTTTTTCCGTCATTGCTTGGTGCGTATTGCACAACAACCCTTTTCCTTCCAATTTAAACTGGGGGTTTCCATTTTCCGGAGCAGGGCAATCCCAGTATTAAACAATGGTTGCTCCATCCCCAGGGACCCACAATAAAGCGCGAGTCATCATCAATGCTCTTTCTATAGCATTCCGCTGATAAATGCATGAGGGCAACCTCCAGCCACTGATCCATCTAATTGGGCAAAGAAATGGGCACCTTTAAAGTTTTTAGTTTTAAGTCCATTTTCTCCACTATTTCTGTGTGATTATACACCTTGTGCACCCAGAATCTAAGAAGGGCTAGCATTTCCCTTCAACCCCTGAATTGTGTACCCTCAACTTCACCGGAATGGTCATAGGGCCCAGGCTTCGACTAACAAGGAATTCATCTTCCGAGTCAAATCGTCCTCCTCAGGGTTAACCGGGGTGTCCTGACTCTTCTTCACGGGAGGGGCGACCTCTGCGTTCTCTTTTGAATTTAGTTGCTGCTTCGTGAGGCTTCGCTGGGGGATTTTTCAGGTTTCTTCCCTTCCTTTGGCGCCCCCTTTGGTTCCAGCTTGACTTTGCAATTTACAGCCTGGTGACCTTCCTTCCTGCATCGAAAACAGGCAAAAGGGGTTTGGGTCTTGTCATCACTCTTCCCTTCTGAGGTTTGGGAATCTCTTGAGGATGTGGGGGGAAGGTTTTGCCCACCCAGAACCTTCCCGCCATCTGCTTCGGGTTAAATCAATTCCACTTCTTTCTGCCAGCAAGTACCACATTTGCAAGTCATTGGGTCCTTCTAGCATGCATCTCTGGTACACATCTTCATTTAAACTATCTTTTAAATGCTTCTGTCAGGGCTTCCTGGGATCACCTCAGATAGAACCTGCTAACTGTCTAAATTCTTGGACTGTAGTCAGCCACTGACCTTCGCCCCTGATTTATGGTCTTCATCCTGATCCGCCTTGCGCTCTGCAATGGGTCCTCAAATCTAGCTCGCAGTGGGCAGTCATGAACAGGTTATAATTCATCACTGGGAGCATTATCATTGTGCAGGGTCACCATCCACTCTGCAGCTGTTCCCTCCAGAGCCCTGGTAACACATCTCACTTTGGCTGCTTCTACTTCCACTCTACCCCACTACCCTGCCATAGCTGAAGAAGCTTCTTGGATGAGAAATGAAACATCTTCAAAGCAAAATACAAAGTGCAGTTGCCTCCCTTTGGGACTGCTGAGCCATTGCAACTCTTCTCATTTTTATTGAAAAAGCAGCAACAAGTTTTCATGTGCCTCACAGTATCTCACAGACATGAGTACACCCCCTCACATTTTGTAAATATTTAAGTATATCTTTTCATGTGACAACACTGAAGAAATGACACTTGGCTACAATGTAAAGTAATGAGTGTACAACTTGTATAACAGTGTAAATGTGCTGTCCTCTCAAAATAACTCAACACATAGCCATTAATGCCTAAACCCCTGGCAACAAAAGTGAGTATACCCTTAAGTGATGGTTGCCAAAGTGTCAATATTTTGTATGGCTGCCATTATTTTCCAGCACTACCTTAACCCTCTTGGGCACAGAATTCATTGGAGCTTCACAGGTTGCCGCTGGACTCCTCTTCCACTCCTCCATGATGATATCACAGAGCTGGTGGGTGTTAGAGACCTTGTGCACCTCCACCTTCTGTTTCAGGATGCCCACAGATGCTCAATAGGGTTTAGGTCTGGAGACATGCTTGGCCAGTCCATCACCTTTACCCTCAGCTTCTTTAGTAAGGCATTGGCCATTTTGGAGGTGTGTTTGGGGTCGCTATCATGTTGGAATCCTGCCCTGTGGTCCAGTCTCCAAAGGGATGAGATCATGCTCTGCTTCAGTATGTCACAGTACATGTTGGCATTCATGGTTCCTCAATGAACTGTAGCTCCCCAGTGCCACCATCACTCATGCAGCCCCAGACCATGACATTCCCACCATGCTTGACACAAGACAAGACACACTTGTATTTGTACTCTTCACCTGGTTGCTACCACGTACACTTGATATCATCTGAACCAAATAAGTTTATCTTGGTCTCATCAGACCACAGGACATGGTTCCAGAAATCCATGTTCTTTGTCTGCTTGTCTGCAGCAAACTATTTGTGGGCTTTCTTGTGCATCATTTTAGAAGGTTTCCTTCTGGGATGACAGCCCTGCAGACGAATTTGATACAGCATGCGGCATATGGTCTCAGCACTGACAGGATGACATGCCCCCCTTCAACCTCTGCAGCAATGCTGGCAGTACTCTGGATATGACACTGAGCATGGGCACTCAACTTCTTTGGATGACCATGGCAAGGCCTGTTCTGAGTGGAATCTGTCCTGTTAAATCACTGTATGGTCTTGGCCACTCGGCTACAGTGCAGTTTCAAGGTCTTGGTAATCTTCTTATAGCCTAGGCTATCTTTATATAGAGCATCAATTCATTTTTCAGATCCTCAGAGAGTTTATTGCCATGAGGAGCCATGTTGAACTTCCAATGACCAATATGAGAGAGTGAGAGTGATAACACTAAATTTAACACACCTGCTCCCCCTTCACACCTGAGACCTTGTAACACTAATGAGTCACATGACACCAGGGAAGGAAAACTGCTACTTGAGCCCCATTTGGACATGATCACTTAGGGGTGTACTCACTTTTGTTGCCATGGGTTTAGACATTAATGGCTGTGTGTCGCGTTATTTTGAGGGGACATCACATTTACACTGTTATACAAGCTGTACGCTCACTACTTTACATTGTAGCCA
This sequence comes from Laticauda laticaudata, assembly GCA_004320025.1. Taxonomy (NCBI): domain Eukaryota; kingdom Metazoa; phylum Chordata; class Lepidosauria; order Squamata; family Elapidae; genus Laticauda; species Laticauda laticaudata. The sequence goes on along the minus strand of BHFT01028828.1, from coordinate 38,940 downwards.
AGTGTCATTATCATCCCTCTAAATAAGTCCAAAAGAAGGATTGGGGTGATCTTAAAATTATATTCACTTCCAGGATGCTAATGATACCAAACAGATTTACTCTATATGACATTTATATGATGCATTCATTGGTTAAGAGAAACTATTGGAATTTTCAATTTGAAAGCTATTCAATATAGATAACACATTATTGTTGAAGGCTGTGAAGACCGAAGGCATAGTTCTTATGCCAGAAATGAAGTTATTCATTATATAGGTATCTTGTACTCAACTACTTCGAAACTCATCACATTTGATAGTCAACACATTTTGATGTGAACATTTTCTCCCTGTAATCATTGTTTGGTACTCAATGTACAAGCTAGAATCTTATCAGTGTTGGCTGCCTTGAGATTCATTACATTATTCCTTATGGGAAAGATGTGTTTGGTACTCACTGTGCCTCCTGGAACCAATTAATGATGAGTCCCATGATAGCAATATACATCTTTAGAATGACACAAAGGTATGGGAGGTGCTATTTTATTCCCAGTAGGGCAGAATATTCAAAGGATTTGAAGCTGTCATTTTGAAGGTGCCAAATTCATACATACAACAATTCATGGTTTCTTCATCAAATCTTGTGCCCAATTGTTATACAGAGAAGAATTTGATCAATACAGAAGAGTCATCCATCTGGAATCAGTTCAATCAATGTTGTTAAGATTTTGCTTCCAAATTACATTCTTTACCTCAAAAGTAAATCATTACTTTCAGTCTAGTTAATGCGTAAGGATTTTAAAATATTTTGTTAAAAATGTATTTGTATTAAAAAGTATTTAATATCCTTGATTTTGGAATATAAATTCCAGTAATTTGGAGGACAGTGCTGCAAGACAGCTTTTCTTTAGTTGCTATAAATGGAATAACTTGTGTTTGTGCAAACCTGGTGCTTAGACTTGACAGAGATTATCAATCTATTCAGAGCAGTCTGTTTAAGAACACAGATTTACAGCAAAAGGCCAGTGAGGTACTTAAACATGCTCAATATGGCAAAATATTATTGGATGACATGACGTCATGAGCAAATTTCTGTGCATTCCATTCAGCTGTCTGCCAAAGAAAATAACGGAATCATATATCCATGTGACTTCAAAGTAATTGAAATAAGAGTGCATATTCCACTCTGCTATGACTACTACAATGATTTTTACTTCGAGTACATAACCCATTTTCTGACAAAATGTGTAAGTCAGAATGACACCTGCCTATTATCTTACCAACACAATACAATCAAAATTACTGCTTCTTTGAAAGCATATCACACTCAATAGGTTTTGGTCAGAGAGTCATCAATAGCTTATACAATTTGTTATATTTGTATAAATATTTGCTATATAGAAAATAAGTCACATAAAAGAGTTATTTTGTATTAAATTGTTATTTTATATTAACATAACAACTATTTTATATTATTTTCTTTTTAAATATATTTGCATATATTTATATTTATTTATGTTTATGTGCATGTATGCATATGTATCCACACACATTCACTTATGTGGGTTTTATATAAGGTGATTGAAAGAAAATTTCATTTAAATTCCTCCCACACCATACAAGACTCAGAGTTTGTAAAATCTCAAATCACCAGCCAACAAATGTGTGAACTCTGCTAATACACAATATTTAAAGCTATATGAAGAGGGACAGTTCTGCAATGCCACAATTAATCTTATTCCAATATCCTATAGCCTAGATTCTCCCAAAATACCATGAGCAAATGTCTGTCATTCTGATCTTTTAACAAAATGCTACAAGCAAATGTCATTTCTGATCTTTTAATATGATTACAGATGGATTTTTTTAAAATAATTCAAACTGGATATCAAAATGGTTCAAAATATGATTTGCATGAAACAGGAACATGGATATTTAACTGTCTTTGTTATTGTAGAAAATACTTGTCTTGTTTCAATGTTTTTCCTTCTGCTAGACTAGGTAGGAGGTACAGCAGAATACAGTGCAATCTTATATACTGGGAGATGCGGCTGTTGTGATCAGTATGAACCTGAAATCCAAATTCATGCAATTTTTCTTGCTTCTTCTTTGATAACATGCATGCGGATAGATTTTTGCCTTCTCCAAAAATAAAAAAAATTAATTCCTTACGATGAAGGGAAGTTTTGTTTCTTACTGTCAGACTGGGACCGTACCTGCACTACTGTAATAGAGTTCTGATTTTTTTTTTTAATCCTCAGTGGTTTCCATAAGAATAAAATGTCCTAGTCAAGCAGTGGAACCTTCTTTCTTTTTCAAATCACAATTGCACTTCTTTAAATGACAGCTTTATTGCTTCTGCTTTATTTGGTAATTGTTTCTGTGTTTTATATTGCTAAACATTGATCAGAACTATGTTTAATAATTTAATAAAAATATGGTATTGCTATTTGGATTGTCAAAGAGCCTCTCATTAGTTGAATGATTTATGGCTAATATTGTTCATGATTTTCTGGGCAAGTTCTCTGTAGGATATCTATATTATTTCTTCATCCATTCTGGTGATCCAATATTTCCTAATAACGTGGTTTGAGCAGATCTTCAATGCCTTCATGACTGCAACTTATTACCTTAATATTCAGAAAGAAACCATTGTTTTCAACAAAAATATGTTGACTTTCAAAGAAGCTTTCAATATTAGTATAATCTCTTTAAAGGTTTTGTAAATTTGGATAGTCCACCAGAACTGGAAATACAGTACTAGAGATATCTCACAAACAAAGAAAAGGCCAAGTAAAGTGGTCACCCTTTTCCTTATTTTAACTACTAATGGTTTTTTTTTTAATATTCCAAGCTCAAAAAATAAACACGATGCCATTTTATCATGGAAACCAGAATATTTCTTGCTTTATAATCAATTGCTTTTCATTACCCTTTCTCTGACCCATACCCTGCAAAATTTGTGGTGCTAGAGATTCTTTCCAGCAAGTTCAGGATCCTTACATTTTATTTATTTAGTTTCTATATAATTAAATAAGATATATTTAACATCTACATGAGGCTCCAGAGTGACATGATCCTACCATATCTTCACCCCAGGTTGTCTGAGCAATGTCATGGATATCCTATCCACGTGCCTGGAGACTTTACAAATCTGGATGGGGTGCAATGGGTTTGGCTTAATCAAAGCAAGAGCAAGTTGTTTTAGGTGCTTGGGTCTTCCAGTGTCAAAGGTTTTTCTCCCTTTGGTTCTGGAAAGGGTGGATTACCTCAGATGCATGCAGTGCATGGTCTGGAGGTCATCTTGGAGTCATAGCTCCTGATGGAAAATCAGGTAGCTGTGGCTAGTTGTGCATTCCTGAACAGGGAGACTCTGCTCACTGTCACTCATGGCCTCTTGATCTTCCATCTAGATTAATGCAATGTTTTCTTCATGGGGCTTCTCCAACTATATTGATTGCTAGATGCAATTTAAGGTTGTGGTTATCATTTTAAAGCCCTTCATGATCTGAGATTGGGTTATCTATGGGATTGTCTTCTGTCAGGTGTTTGTACTAATCCAATCTCATTTGGCAGGATAGGCATGTTCTGGGATGCATTAGCAAGTGAGTGTTGGCTGGCAAAGACCAGGAGATATATCTTCTCTATATATCTTGTCCTTCTGGAACATTCCCCCTTCAGAGATTAAGATGGCCCTAACTTTACAGGTTTTTGGGTAGATTTTGAATACTTTTTTATGAGCCTGGGCTTGGGGTCGCAAGTGTCTGAAGTGCCCTGTTTCCTGATTAACATTATGGATTATAATAATTATTGACTGCTATATGGATTTATTTGTTCTTTTTGTCTTGAGATTGTAATTTATTTTAATTGATTTTATGATTGCTCACTACCCAGAATCAGTTATTTCAGATGGGCAACCATACCAATTGAATAAATAAGTAATAAATGTTAGTATGGTTAGATGACCTTCAATGGAGTCTTGTCTTCCTCCTTTTCATGAATAATTTTTGGATTGATTAGTTCTTTTCTTTTAGAGATATTGTTTTTAATAGAGATTTAATGGAGATTCTTCTCTAAGCAAGCTGTGTTTGTGAGATTTCTGCTAAGTCTATCCTAGGAGTCAAGCAAACAATCAAGTGTTAAGTGTGTTCTTAATTTACTTCCAAGTCCTGAATGGAGAAATCTGTCAATGATGCAGACATACTTTGATAAAAGACATACTTTTAAATATGAAAAGTAAACCATACAACAGTAATGCATCACAGACAATAAAATGTCAACAAATTAATTAAATGCTTGAATTCTGATTCTTATTCTTTTAAAATCCCTCAGAGAGAAGATGAGGAACTGATATAATTCTTCTGGGCCAGCAGTTCCATAAAGAAATATCTCTTGATCTTCCCACAATAATCTCAATTAAAAACTGGACTTGTAAAAGAGCCTCTACAGTTACTCTTAGAGAATAAGTAGGATCATATTAGAGAAGATTGCATTGGGTATATTAACTTTATCCATCTTTTAATATATGACCTGAATTACTGACTTTACACCTCCCCTTGCAACAATGAACCCAAGCATTTTGTGCTCTTAGAATTGGAGCCAAAATAGAATCACAAATAATAATTAAAAATATCAATACACTGGAGATGCTTAAAGTTTTTAGAAGTATACAAAAATCTTGCAAGGGGAAAAGATTGGTATGATGACAATCAAAACTCTGGGATTCATAAGGCACCAATTTGAATAAATTCTACCAGTTCAACCCAAAAATCTAGAATGATCTTGAGAATTGCCCCTGTTAGGTACATGAGGCATAGACAAGACAACAGCCTTTTCCCATTATATTCTTTCCTAAGGCTACATTTACCTCCATTTACCTTGCATTTCACAAGTTACTCAATAACATTTCACTCAAACTGATTATAGACTTTCATTATGGCAAGGTATACCAATGATGGTGGTTTTAAGATTTTTATCATTGATTCTATTGTTCCTTTTTGTACAATTCCCAGAATCTCAATTGATTGGGATAGTTGACAAATATTGTAAACAGATAAGTAAACAAACCTATTCTGTATAGCTAGAGACAGGATAAATGCAGCAACAACATAAAGAATCTGTCTAGCACTCGTTATATTGAATAGTTGAATTTCTAATTGCTTCTCTCTTGCTCTCGAGGCAAGTAAGGTATGCCACATTTTAGATCAGGACTTGCAACAGTTGCTATTTCAAAATGTACTGGTTTTGTATATGTTATACCCTCTTTAATATTCCACTGAGTTCTACTTGGTTCACAGATCACAATACATTAATTGGAGACACTTTATCAATCAATATAATATACAAAAATTCTAACAATAAGACATCAAAACAAAGATGAGATTTGTTTTGAGCAGAGCCTGCTGAAGAACAATTTTTAAAAAATATTGATACAGAAGAAAAGGAATGTTATAGAAAATATTTGTGAAGTATGACTGATAGTTAAGAGTAATATGAACTCTGTTAGGAGGCAAGAATGTATTGCAGCAGTTTGGGCAACTTCTTCTGTAACATGTAAAGTCATATGGAAGATTTAGCATGGGGTATTTCTTGTTCCTATCTTAAAATCCATTGTGGAACAAAAAATACCTGCAAAGTGGCTGATGCACGTATACAGTGAGCTGTTTGAGCATACTCAATCCCCAGAATCCATACAATAAGAAGCATTAAGGAATGTCAACAAATGATCACCACACACCACACACCACACACAATTATCTGTTTGGCAGATAACCATACTGCACAATGGACATCATGGCGGGACTGCCATGCTGTGTTTGACTACAGCAACATCATGGGATTGACTGAAGTGTGTCATCTTCCACTTCTTTCCAATATAATTTGTTCCTCCTCATTTCCAATTTTTTTCCGTTGAAAAGATTCACACAAGAATATTTGTGCATGTACCCTAAAACATTCATATATTGTTGTTTGTATTTTACGAATGCTCATGTACAGATACAGAGTTTTGAAGATTTTGATTAGAACTAAAATACACTTTATAATTGTACACTGTTCTCCACTAATATGCTGGACATATTCTCTCTCTCTCTCTCTCTCTCTCTCTCTCTCTCTTTGTGTGTGTGTATGTAGCATATGAATTTCAATGTACAGCTCTTTTGCTTGTAAACTACATTGGAACATTTGAAAAAGTGCCAGGCTGAACAATAATTGTCCTTGAATGAACACTTTGCTTTTGGAGGTAAGCTTGTATTAAATACTAAAACAGAGATATCTGTCACCCATCCCAAGGTTGAAAAAAAATAGCATCTTCTATCTTGTTTTGCTATGCATTAGTCCTACAAATGGAAGGACTGTGTTTCCCAGAATTGTCCAGGAAGTATGATCTATTACATTCTTGTTTGAAAACTTTTGATTAACTGCTAAGAAAAAAAAAACATACATGGTATGGATATACACAAGATTGGTTAATTCACTTGTTAAGCTCAGAACTGTGGAATGGTGTAAGGAATCAGTTTTCTAAGCTGCTGGCTAAAGGCAGTCCTTGCCATGTCCCACTAAGCCTGTAATTCCTCTCTATTACTGGTAGGTTTGAAAGCAACTTTCAATTATTTTTGCCTGCCTCAATATGTATCCTATCAGAGGAAGAGAAAAGGAGTTACATATTTAATGAAAATGTTGATGATCAGATTGGTGTACATTTTGGGCTTCCAATATGTCTACGTGCAAATTTATATTTTGCCTGGTCTTGCTTTGAGTTTCATTGATTAGGAAGGTAAAGAAGCAGAACTTCTTTGTCACTCTGCAGCGAGCTGTCTGGATGGTTATAGAGTGTATCATAAATCAAATCAGCTTGCGGCAATTGCTTGCCATAAAGTCAATAGCAGCGCATGAAAGAATATACAATGAAACAGGTATAAAAAAGGTTTTTTAAAAAGGAAAAATGCTCTGTCTTTCTTCTTTGTAAACACACGGCTTTCATTCTCAAATTATGAGGATTTAATTCTCAATATTTCTCTAGAGGACAAAATCTTTGCATTCCAGGTACTTCTCAATAAAGTTTTCTAATATGATGCAAAGTAATTATTACAACACCCATAATGTTTGCTCTTTGACTATCAGTGACCAATAATATTGAATAAAAAAGATTTGCTGTAAATATTATCTTCGGCAAGATCTCCAGTTCACCGACTAATATTGGGGAGACTTTTTTTTACCAAAATTCAGGAAAAAAGGATTGAAATTCCCCCTAAAGTTGAAAAGGTACTGAACAAATATACTGTTGTTGTTTTTTTGCCCAAACATTTTATGTTCAAACCAGGAGCAAATTTTTAATATTGTGGCCTGTAGGATGATTAATTTTCTTTAAGTTTTCTGAAATATGACATGTTGATTATGCTGGATAATTTGTTTTATTAATATCTTTTCCATCTACAGGCATAGTGTCCTTTGATCTCTCCAGTGTTTTGGAATAGACTGTGATTAATCATTTGGATGAATCTGTTTAGGATTACAAAATATGCTTCTTTGTCGGTAGACTAAATCAGATTAATTCTAATCCTGATATTGAAAGTATTACTTCAAATGGCATCTCAATGTATTTGCTGGAATTTTATTCAGCTTCGACTTTATGCACAGTCAAACGATTGGATCAAATTGCCTGTAAGAAAGTTAAGAGATAAAAAATCTCTGATGATTTTTTAAAAAGTGTAGCTATTTTTGATTATGCAAAAAAAAAAAAATCTAAATAGATTTTGTACTCATTCATGGAAAATTAAATTGTGCCTTCTTCACAATTTTGGGAGTCTACATTTAGGACTTAATTTGGGCAGTAGAAATTGGGGAACTAAAATTCCCTTCCAGAGTCTCATCTACATCCTTTATTAAAATAATACCTTTTCCCTGACTCTCACTGCAAATGATCTGACAATAGTGGAATCTAATAATTTTCTGGGATTCTGAACTTTAGAGAGGCAGTTTGGTGGCTGGGGTGGGGAATGGGAAGAGGTTACATGACTTTGTGACAAAGCTTTTTGGTCATAGTGCCAATCTTTTGGGACAGACTCCCAGTGGAAAACCAGTTGGCTCCCAATTTATCTCCCTTCCAAACAGGGCTCTTCCAGGGCAAATTTGAACATTGTTTGCATTTCAGTTTGTTTATAGCTTAGTGTGGTTATTTTAATTTTATGCTATGTGGATCTTTTTTTTTCTATCTATTATTCATTTATAAATTGTTTCTTGTGTATTTTATATTGTCAAACATCAAGAGTCCTTATGGTTTCCACAGCCTATAAATACAATGGATAAATAAAAATAAATAAATCTTGAACAATGGTATGATTGATGGCTAGAATCCCATGTTCTCTTTGGAAGTAGGGCCACCTAGTACAAATGAACTCACCCTCAAGGCAGATAGAGGGTAGACAACATCGAAAAATGCTAGATGGGATGGTGAGAACAGTTTGTCTTTACTAAATAGTTTTGCTATAAATGAGCACAACACCCTGGTACCATGTTTCTGACAGGGTTCATAACAGGCTTTTAAAATTCCAGACATGACCACCATCTCTCAATTTTAACGAATTTCTCTTAGACTGTTCAGCTAATTGGAATTAGTTTGTATCTGTGCCTATGAAGAGTAGGACTTCTTCTAAAAACTTTCCTCCTCCTTTTCCTCCTTCTCCCTCTCTTTCTGTGTATGTTTGTGTATTAAATAAATATTGGTCTCTGCCTAATTTAGGAAGAGATGTATTGGGTCATAAGGATAGTTAACTAAGGTCTCTTTGCATTATGAAAAATACAGGAGATCACATTTTTAACAGAATAACAGAGTTGTTATTTCACAGAGTTGGAAGGGACCTTGGAATTCTTCTAATCCAATATCCTGTTCAAGCAAGAGACCCTATACCATTCCAAATGGCTATGCAATATCTTCTTAAAAACCTCCAGTTTTTAAGCACCTCTGAAGGCAGAAGTTCTGAAGATTTGATTCTTAATTACCTGTTCATACTATACTTTCTTCTTTTCCCAAATTATAATTAATTTGGAACTTTTCTTTCCACAACACATCTCTAAATTCTAGACTTTTCTTTTTCCTCTCTTAATTCTCAGAGCTGAATTCCTCCAGTCATCAGCATTTCCTAGCACAAACCTCTTGAGCAAAAATATGAGCTAATTAAAAGTGCCTCTCTTCTTCAGATAAAATATTTGACTGAAGAATAATGAATTGCAAATGCTCCAGGTAACAGCAAACAGAATTATTAAAAAAAACCACATTAACACCTGCCTATTTAGCATTGCAAAATAAGGTATAATATACATCAGATGCTATTTTGATGTTTCTATTTGCTTGAAAGTTCATTTTACATTTTATATACACTAGATTGTCAGGCGGAGCTCCATTCAAAATCCAGGAAAGAAATACTTAGACTCTTTAATTTAGAGAAAAGATATGTTTTACTGAAAGTGAAATGGGAGCAACCAAAGAATTCTGAATCTGAGAAATTAGGCATGCAATTCACATATACAAAGTGATGGAAGTGTTCCCACCCCCAATAGTTCAGATGAAACTTCCAATTAGAAGTTGTGAATATGATCATGTGGGCATCTTCAGGTGATGATGAGGCCTCTGTCCGTTGACCTTGGCATACTTTGATAACGGGTTGCAGTTGCGCAGAGAAAAGAAAGNCCCTACCTCCCCTTCCCCCCATTACTTATGGCAGCCGAAAGATGCAAAGCGATAGTAGAAGATCTTGAAGGCTGACATAGATTATGTTTTAGCCCCACTACAATTGATTAAACCTGTTAGCAGAAACTTTTCCACACAAGTAAAATAACTGATGGATCTAAACTCACTCCTGAGTGGATCTGTTACTGTCTAAATCTACAGCCTCTCTGAAAGTATATTCACAAGCTAAAATCCATTATGTCTTCATGCACTGGAATTTTTTGCAGTGAACCAGACAACTACCAGGCAGCCAACCAATCAATCAGCTAGCCATTCAGCCAGCCTAATTATGAATTTCCTCGTTATTTTCTGTTGCCACCAAACTTTATGATGTGAACTCAGTTTATTCTCAGTTTACAGAATTTTCCAGTTTACAAAGAGTTTTCCAGAGATAGTAAGGCAGTAGAGCAAGGAAGGCAGTGCAGACTAATGGGTGATCTTGACTGCCAACTAACATATCTCTTACTTTATGACAGGAAGATAGATAGGCAGACAGTGCAGCAAAAATAATGCTTTAACTAGGACCTTTCTGACTCTGTGACCCCTACTCCAATTTAATTGTAGGAATTGATAAAATAACAGTGTGCTAATATAGGTGGATTAGTGAGTTGAAATCTATCATCCAATTCCTCCCAATATCTTTTTCTCTGCAAAAGAAATGTCCTCATTTATTTTTACTTCATTCCCATGGTGCCTTAAAATTTCTTTACATTTTTTTCAGTGCTGGCATTTTTGAGCTTGCTTTTCACTGACAGATGGCAGAAATTGCTCTTGTGATTGTTGATTTTTGTTTTGCCTCTCTATCACTGCTGTCTGCCTAGTTGTCTATGCTTTCTAATCCAAAAAAAGGTCATAAAGAGGGTTCCTGCATAATACTGCCTCTTGGGTTTTAATTAGGAGAGCTTCAGCTTGATTCAAATATCTGAATCAAATTGACTTTCCAAACCTGATCAACTCAATTCAATGGTTCAGTCTATCTGAAGCATCAAATCAACTTGATTTTCCAAATCAAATGGGATTAGAGCCAATTTTTATACCCCTGAATTTAACTGAAGCATAGAAAGCTGTTAGTCTGCAGAGATTATTATAAAATGAAAGATAAAATACTCTCAGTCACCTTGTGATGAAAAAGTGCAAAAAAGTGCACTTCACCTATGAACATTTTTGTAGGAAATAAAAATATTGGAAAAATAAGAATATTGGGAAATAATTGCTTTGGCATGGAGCCAGTTACAATGGTCTTTTAAAAACAATCAAACAAATGAGATAGTAGCTAGAAATTTTTAAAATATATTTTTTAAAAATAGTATGTTTCTTATTTGCAATATTGCTTAGGATAGATAAGGGGTATCAAATTCAAGGCCTGGCAGCCAGATTTGGCCCATGGGGTGCTTAGATTTGGCCCATCGGACCATTCTGGAAACAGCGAAGGAGAAGCCCATGGTGCCTCTGCCAGCAAAAACAGCTTGCAAGGACCGGGGGCAGTCTTCCCAAAATCTGTTTTCACTGGCAAAGGGTTACAGGAGGCCATCATAGGTGAAAATGGAGCTCAGGAGCCCGTTTTCATTGGCAGAGTGCTTGGGTCGTCACCGAGATAAGTGACATTGACTTGGCCACACCCACTCCGGCCATGCCCATCCCGGCCTCCTGAGGTCAAATACAACCCTGATGCGGCCCTCAATGAAATCAAGTTTGACACCCCTGGGATAGATATTTTGACTGGTATGAAAGAAAAAATCATAAAATAAAATAATAAAACAAAATAAAACAATTCATCCCAACTAAAGAAGAGAAAAACAAACATGATACCTGTTCTTGTCCCAATTTGTATTTCACTTCAGAAAACTTTCATTAAACTGGAATATGAGAATGAAATAAATCTACAGGCTAATAAAAGGAGACATGAATACCCTTACTTTCAACCCTTTGCCTCTATCCTTTTATGCCAATTAAGCTGCCAATTAAAGAGTAGACAAAGGAGATAAATTGCATCAAGAGGCAGAAACAAATTTGAAAACTAGAGGCCTAAAGAGGCCTAGTATTCCATGTTGAGTAGATGGATTCTAAATGTGCATATACAATATGAGAGTAGAAGCTTCCATTTGTTTTACCCTAAAATGTTTGCCAACAGCCATTTTTTGCTGATACCTTGAAACAGCCACTGATGCTCATATTTGGTTCTTAAATGGAAAAGTGAGACCACAACAGAGAAAGTCAGCCAATTATAGGAGGAAGCCACAGAGAGCAACCATTCAATAGCTTAAGCTTTAGAAAAGTGTTGACCTTGAAACAGTCAATGTATGCATTTCCATGGGTATTTAACAGAATACCACTCCAAGATTAATTAACTGTACAAATAATTAACAGGGCGAAAGACTGAGCATCCTCTACCTAGCTTGATTTAAAATGTTCTGCTAGTTTCCACATGCAGATTTAGAGCAATTTGATGCAGAGTTTTCAGTTAATCTTGCCTTTCAGTTAATCTCATCTTTCTCATCTTCTCATTTTTCCTCTTCCTTGTCCTTTCCTATCTTATGATATATCACTTGTTGCTTGTATCTTATAATTATGATTGTACCTTATGATCTATGACTTATCACTTTGTTGTGTGTATGCACACTGAGAGTTTATCTGGAGATAAAGTGTATGCACACTGAGAGTTTATCTGGGATCTGGAGAACCACAATTGGAGCTGTTAGGAATACCAGTGATAAAGAAAGCACCTTTTATTTACTTGGTATCTGTTATAGAAAGAAAAATACCAAGTGAAGGTTCATAATTCTAATTGTATTTATCACAGATAGAACATTTAATGTGCTATATCTTTAATGAGATGGATTAAAATGAGGTTGGAAGGCAAATGGTTCTCAATGATTATGATTATTACTTAAATTGCTGACACTTATAGCCCTCCTAAAGGCACTGTCACACTGCCCGACGGGTGCAAAACATTTGTAAAAAGGAAACAGCAGACGAGCAAAATGTTCCATCCGTTATTATCCGCTCTCAAAAGTGCCCCGAATTTGCATAACCAGAGCGGACAACACGGAAAGGAACGGACGGGGAGGGACAGTTTAGGGCGGATGGAAAGCAGATGCTCACGGAAGCCTAGTGGATGGAAGCGGATTGGGAAAGCGCGATGGCACATCCTCAAGCTTCCGGGGAGCCACAGCAAAGCAGACGTGGAACGGAAAAAGAGCGGGCATGCAGGAGCGGATGCCGAAACAGATGAAGCGGTATGCAGAGCGGAAGCCTAGTGGATGCCTAGCGATTGCCTAGGTTTTTTTTTCCCCACACTGGGCGGCATGCGGGCGTGAGGATTTGCATTGCTTTCAGGCCCGTGTGGATTATAAAGGAAGCAGCTCGCAAGCAGGTCACCATTCTGAGAAAGACCTGCTTCCAGGACACAGCTTTGTCAGGCCAGCCAGTCCAGGCCAGCCAGCCAGCAACCCAACAACCAAGGGAAGAAACGGAAGCCTCTCTACCATCTACTGCCAGCCCTGGCAAAGAGGGACAGCGGCCACTCTCCCACCCCCTGGCCCTGACTTCTGCTTCTGCTGGGGCTTCTGCTGCCCAGGCTTCAATCTTTGGTGCGGGGGCTTCTGGCTGATGCTGCTTCTGGAGGTGGTGCTTCTTGCTGATGCTTGCTTCTTGGTGGTTTGGTGCTTCTACTTTGGTTGCTTTACTCTGCTTGGCACTTGCTCCTGTGTGCTGGTGCTTCTGCTGGTTGCTTAACTCTTGCTGGCACTGCTCCTCGTTTCCTTGCTTTGGTGCTCTTGGTCCTCTGGGGCTCCTGTCCTGCTGGTGCTTCTTGGCTCCTGCTGGTACCCTGCTGGGTGCTCCTGGTCCTGTGTGCTCCTGCTGGTGCTGCTGGTGTTGCTTGGTGCTGCTGGTGTTCCTGGTCCTGCTTGTTGCTGCTGGCGTGCTGGCCTGCTTTTGCTCTGGTCCTGCTTTTAGCTCGCCTACTGTTAGTTGCTGCTGCCTTGCTTGCTGATGGTTGGTGTGGAAGGAGCAGCCCCTACACCTCGAAGCCCTTCTGATTAGGGGCCCATATGGCAGTGCCAAAGGAGGAAGAGGCAGACGCAAGAACGCGCGCGAGAGGAGCAACACAACAATCGAAGGAGGAACATGAGGGGAGGTTGCGAGTGGCCTGAGGGAGAATGAGTATCTATGGCGAAAGGACACCAGGCCTCTATTGAGACACCAAGAGGAAGCAGGGCTGCTTTGGAAGAGAAGGCGGAGAGCTGGGCTACACTTCGGAAGTGCTACTCGGCTGGGGGAAGACATTGCACACCTAGGGTACGGGAAGCTGGCACTCGGAAGAAATCTGGCGCAGGCCACGTAAACGAACGGACCGGAGAACCTTACATGATGGCCAGGTGCAGCTTCTTGAGAGGTGAGATCCGCCACCGGAGCAGCACACGACCCTCTTCACACCCTCTCTCGTCAGGCAGCCTGCTGACGAGCCGCAGCCTCTTCGGTCAGAGAATCAAGCTCCTGTTTCCGGCAGGTAGGTATCCTGTGGAGCGTGCCACACAGAAGACAAGCCCGCGACAGCTTGTACTAGTCGCCTGTGAGAAGCAATGTGGAGGACCCCTGATGCGTAGGGAAGGAGGGACATCTTCCACCACCGTCATACCCTGCATCCACCCCCCAGCTCCAGCCTCCACAGAAAGGCAGAGAGGGCCAGACGCGGAAGGGGCAGAGCCACACTGGTCCTGTCTGGAGATCAGGCACACCATCCGCACCAGACATACGATCTCCTCTCTCAGCTGTCACGCAACGCTCCCATTCCTCCAAACGCAAGCCTTTCCCTCACCTATGTCAACAGCAACCCTCAGAGAACATGCGAAACACAGTCCAGGTGGCTGAAGACCAGGGAGCACCGTCCGGAGCTTCACAACACTCCAAAGACAACAGAGAACCTGCTCCACCCAGTCCAGGTCTGCTCGCCCTCCACCCCCAGGTGATGTCTCTCCATTTCAAAGCTTTCCACAGGCCCTCTCACCTACAAGGGCTACGGCTACCAGAGGGCCAGCCAGCATCAGGACAGCCCTTCCCAGGCCTAGCACAGAGTCATCGCGAGAGGTTGCCACCCAGTGTCCACTGATCAGCCACCATGCAATGATCCCACCAGCCGATTGCAGCGAACCGACCCACACCACGCACACCGATGGCACCATGCCAGTCCTCACCCAGCTGCAGACCAGACAGCCCCACTTCACTATTGCTCCTCTCCGACCCCACAGCCAACCTGGCCTCAGAACATCTGTCATGCAGGTTATGGGGCTTGACACCCATATGCGATTGGAGGAAGGCGACTCGTCACATCACGGGTCGAGCCAGCTGTCAGGAGAGTCTCCAACAACACCTCCCCTTTGTCGACCTCGGGGACCAGGCATCCCCAGTGGCTGCTCAGACCAGCACTCCATGCCAGCAGCCCACCTCCACAGCACCTGCGACCCTCACCCCTGAGACTGGCACGCCTCGAGTGACCAATAAGAGTGGCCAGAGACTGGGTTGGCTACCTTGTAGTTTATTTGTTTGGACACTTTGACGTTTGTTTACATCGTTCAAGTAAAGTTTATCTTGTTCCACACACTTGCTTCATTTATTTTTTAATAAAGTCTTGTGGAAACTTTTAGAAATGGTTTAAGCCTTTGCATGCTTGTGGGAAATGGTTTAAGATGAGCAGTGGGTGGGCAGTGGATTTACCTTTGGGAATGGGTAAATAAGCTGTGGGATGGGCAGGGGATTTACCTCTGGGATGGGCAGGGATACCTTGGGATGGGGTTAATAGCTGTGGGATAGATAAACCTCCAGTGCAAGCATAGTGGGGACTGTATGGTCCACCTTCCCAGTGCCACACCTATGCCCTTTATTATCAATAGATAATGTAATCAATCATCCACACATGTCAACATAAACCACAACTCTTATTAAATGCCCTGTTCATTTTAGGCCCTACCCAACATACATGGCCGAATCTTTCATCAGTGTGATGAGATGGCTGAAAGCGAAGCATCCATTAAGGCATCTATCATCTTTGTCTTGCCCACTCCACTGCTCCAGCTGGGGAATTTGCACCAGTGTCTCAGGAGGTTGCGCTGCTTTCTTTTCCCTTCACGTGAAGCTCTGTTGGGGCCTTGACCACATCCTTAGTATTAGTGTTCTATCAGGTTTCGCCCTTGCCTCCATTCCCCAGGTTTCCATTGTCCCCATTGTCTTGTTGGAGGTCCTGTTCTGCAGGAACGGCGGGTAGCGGGCTGCGCAATCGAGATTGTGCAGAGATGCAGCAAAGCTTCCACGATCCTTCCTCACGGTCTGTGGGCGGATGCTGCGCTGGTGGTGAGAAGTTACACTGGAACCTGTGTGGCCCAGGATTGCCAAAGGCTTCTTCACCACCCGCCTTTGCCCTGGAACAGCCTTGTAGTTGAAGAATCCTCTCTTCACTGGGTGAGGAGTCTGGAAGTGTAGGGCTTCATGAGGTAGGTTCTGAGGGAGAAGGCGTTCATCCCCCACGATGAAGTAGGGCACATTCTTGCGTTCGTTGTGGAGGGGGTCTGGATTTTGGGAAGCCCATGATGAAGTTGCGTTCCAGACCTCCTTGAGGTCAACGCGTGTTGTATACTTTGGGCCATCTGAAGCTGACCGTTTGCCAGAAAGCATTTGATGTACATGAACTGTGTAGTCAGCATCGACCAATGGTAGCGGAAAGAGGATGATGCTGAAGAACCATTTGTAGTTGAAAATAAAGTGACCCACGACTTTGCTGGCACTTTGCAGGCCACGTGCTTTGCCAATCTTATGGCTCCAACGGTGTGAGGGGAAGTTCCTTCTTTCTGATACCACTGCTCGGCAACTTCTTTCCAGCCTTTCTTCAAGTGGAGGGGCACTGGAGGAGGTCCTCCAGGTATCTTCGATGATGGCCTGCCCCACCATCTTTCTCTGACCACAATGCTTGATGGTGTTGTGTGGCCCACCCTCCAGCCGTACTGCATTTCCTCTGTTGGTGTCCCTGAGGCAGGTGGCGCAGAGTCAGTGCACCTTGAGCCCAGGTCCAGCGCTGGCGCTGTAAGTGGTATTTATCTTGGTCAACCTTGGTCTCAGCCGTACTCCACAAACTTCGTCAAACATGGCTTGGAGGCATCCTCATGAAGTTCTGCAATGCACGCAGTGTCTTCGTTTCCTAGCTTCACCATCAGCTTGTTGTACAGTCCGTACTCTACTCTTTCTCCCGATCCTCTTCAGACCAGACACTTCTTGGCCGCCTCCTTTTCTTCCAGTAGAACAGCGTTGAAAAGAGCCTTGTTGATGGCTTCGCACTGGCAGAATGATGGTGGGCTATCAAAGGACTGTGCTACGCATCCATGCAGTGGACATTCAATGAATGCTGTGAAGAGGCAAGAGCCAGATGAAGGGCTGCAGAGCGTCTGCACAGCATGGCTGCTGGACTGAAAGTGCAGAATCCAGGTGAGTTGCTCCCCCTTTTTTTAGGCAATATAGGTTTTCCACTAGGTGTCCTTTAGCATCCTCTAGGCATCCTGCAGACATCCTAATATCGAAAACGATAGTTCCCCTCTGCCAACGTATTTTTCCGTTTTAAATGCTTTGTATACAAGCTGCAATCTTTGCTTTTCATCCTTCCTCCGTCCGTGCTACTAATGCTGCGCATCCGTTCCGCTGTCTGTTCACTTCCTCCCTGTTAGTCCCGTTTTCCACTGGAGCGGATTTTGAGTTTGCTCGGATGCCTGCGCGGATATAGCGGGACGCGTTAAGAATGACGGACGGATTGTAGAATGGAATGTTCCCCGTATGCACTGCAGATGCAGAACAAGATACGTGGATACATTTTGGATAACATTTCGCTTAAAAAGTTTTGAGCAAGCTCAAAACTTTTGACCGCCGGATGGAACCTTAGTCGACGGATGCTGGACGGATAGCGAGGATGAAAAAATGGATGGCAGTGAGTTATAGAAAACGGATGAATTGCGTTAACCAAACAGATGGCAAGTGTTTCTCTCCGTTTTACATCCTCTTTCCATCCGTTGGTGCAGTGTGACATGGGCTTAACTTGAGAAACAAAAGATGGTACTCATTCCAACACAGACAATCTGCTTCCATCAAGTATCATGTTGGTTAAGTTAGGTTTCCTTGGGCATAAATTATTCTTCAGTCCCTATTTATATAAGTTGTGTCCCTTTTATTAATTCAAACATTCTATTAAAGAATTAAATGAAGGTGTAAATAAAAAGGGTAATCTAGTGAAGATGCTTGATGGGGTTGGAGATTTATCAGCTCATTTTAAAATTAATGCCAGAAGAATATCTTTTTCTTTGGGATTATAATAAATATTATTTCCCCATGAAGAATGTCTATAATGGTAATATTACTTTCAAGGGCACAATTTTCAAATCTTTCCAGCTGGGCTTCCAGTCTTACGCATTACAAGCATATGTCCAATTTCATCAACTTTTTATGCACATTACTGAGAATAAAAAAGTGGAAAAAAATCAGAACTGAAAATATATGCAGCTGACATTCCACCCAGAAAGCAAAAGAAAGAGATACATACATACATGCATGCATGCAGGCATGCATGCATACATACATACATACATACATACATACATGGAAATATGGACAGTTACACAAAAGGACTTTTTATGATTGTCCATGAATTACAGATATGGCATCTCAATTCGAAAAATTCAGAATGAGCTGAGAATGGGAAAGGATGAGATAATTAACACATACAAGATAGAAATAATGGTCAAAGTAAATTTGTTAGATTAGATAAAGAGACTGAGAAAAACAGATAAATGCAAAGTTATACCTTTAGAAAAAAGAGAGATCAGATGCATAGATGAGGAATACTGACCAAGTAACAGTACTGTGGTGAAAAACAATATTGTTCTTTCAGAAACAATATGATCCAGTAATGTCATGTGCAAATACAATTGCAGTTTTTAAATCAGAGGAAGTGACTGATTTTATTCTGGTCAGAAGAATTCAGGCAAAGTGGAAGAGGTTCAGAGATGACAATGAGGTAATAGAAATTAAGTCCTGAGAAGAGATATTGAGGTAATGGGAAAGTTTATCCAAAACCAGAATATTGTAAGAGGAATATGATATGCTGTTTTCAAGTATTTGTGAGGATATCGCACAAACAAAATAGAAGAGCTATTTTCTATTAGCCTAGTCTTTTAGGATAAAGGTGTGTGATTTGGAGAATCATATACCAGTTGAATGTTTAAAGAACTTCCTAATAGTAAGAGCAGTTTGACAAAGGAGTCAACAATTCAGAGAGGAGGTGATCTCGTCTTCAAAGAGATGTTCCAGGAGATTCTAGAAAGTCATCTCTCAGATCTACTTCTATTTGGATTGTACGGATTGTTGAACTAAACAGTTCCTTCAAATTCTAAGATTCTAAAACAAAACCTCCTTAAAAGATAAAAGTTTAGTATAGTACCCCATCACTTTAACAAAAACTTATCAAAAACAACAATATGAGCAGTAGAATATGTATACATTTGTGTGGTTCTCTGAGAGAGAGAAAAAAGATGGAAGCACTAAAAAATGAAGCATTCCTAGCAGTGGTGGGATTAAAAAATTTTTACTACTGGTTCTGTGGACGTGGCTTGGTGGGCATGGCAGGAGAAAGATACTGTAAAATCTCCAGTCTGAGGTAGTATTTGCTGGTTCTCCAAACTACTCAAAATGTCCGCTACCGGTTCTCCAGAATTGGTCAGAACCTGCTGAATGCCACCTCTGATTCCTAGCATGGCACAGGTTGCCAAATTCAGTTTTTTCAGCAAGCAGTAGTATTTTCCTTGGTCCTGTGATGAAACTTTGATAGCAAAACATGATTTTGTGCTATAATAATTTTGCCACAGCAGAGCAATGCCTGCTCAAGAGGACTAGGCACTCTGAAGGCAGAAAGATGTATGACCTTTCAAATTATCACAGTGAGCCAACCAAAGGGGATGGAATAGGTAATTGTATGAAAGTCTATGACACAGAATGGTAATGTGTGTGTACAAAATGACCTATAGTGCTTTCAAAATATATTTCGTTTCTAAAGGTCAAGAAAGGAATAAATTTGTGTCCCTGTTTAGTATTAGCAGGGAAAAAAATTGGGAGAGTGGGAGGGAAGGAAGGAGGGAGGAAGGAAGGATAGATCTCTGAAGTTTTGACTGTGATTTGGGCACTTGGCTTGCATTTACAACTAATTTTAGCATCCTGTGGTCATGTGATTGCAATTTGCAACTTTCCCAGCCAGCCCCTGACAAGTAAAGTCAGTGGGGAGGGAATACATAAGTTAAACATTTGGGAAAATGCAACCACAAACACTTTTTAATTGAACTCTTAAAACACATGATTAAATTAATGCAAATTAGTAGGAATGGAAACATCCCATGCTAACATTTACATTTTCAGACATTTTTTTATTTTATGAAAGAAATTATTAGTTTTGAGTCTTCTGAGATTAACTTTAACTAGATCAGTGGGGAAAAATGATAGTATGCATACAATTGAAATGAACTGTGATATTTAGCCATTAGTCATTATTCTATTCTATTCTATTCTATTCTATTCTGTTCTGTTCTGTTCTGTTCTGTTCTGTTCTGTCCTGTCCTGTCCTGCTCTGTTCTGTTCTATTCTATTCTATAATCTGTAGGACCTGTTTTCACACACACCGCCACCACCATACCGAACTCCTAGAGATTTAAACTATGACCAAATATTCCCTATATACTGAATAACTTGCAGTTTTACATGCAAGTATTGAAACTGATCCTCAAAGAAAGATACCAGTACTAATACATTTCTTACCCTAACCTCTTACCAAGACAAAATAAATACTCAATGATAAGTATTAAAATATGGAAAATTAAATCCACTTTTCCCAAGTGATAGCTTTAATTTATTCACTGAAAATCTTGAGCAATTACTATGTCAAGGAAAATGACTTAACAAGTTATAATGTAATGTACTCTTTAAAGCTCTTTTCTCCCTGGCACTTATCAAGTCTGTTTGTCTATCTTTCTGTCTATCATCTATCTATGTCTGTTTGTCTGTCTGTCCCTATCTCCCTCTCTCTGTCTATCGATCATCATCTATCATCTGTCTCTGTCTGTCTGTGCCTGTCTGCATCTGTCTGTCTGTGCCTGTCTGCATCTGTCTGTCTGTCACTGTCTCTCTTTACCTATCCATCCATCATCTATCTATCTATCTATCTATCTATCTATCTATCTATCTATCTATCTATCTATCTTTCTATCTATCTATCTATCTATGATTTTATATCCTGCCTTTCCACCAAGATCTGACAAGCAATTGAGCAAAAGAGAATGTGCAAGAATGCAGTTGTTAGATAAATGACCAACTACTGAATTCTGAAGACCTCTTCACCTTCGAGGCAGAATTGAACCATGGGTGAACCACAAATCCACCATAGTTATATATGTAGATATTTATTTAACTAGGTTTGGGCACAGATATATTTAAGAGTCCTTGTTGTGTCAATTATGTACCTGTCAATAATAATTAAATACATAAAATCTGAATGTTGGACATTGCATTACTTGGAGACAACAGAATAAAAGAGAAAGAAGTGAAGAAAAATCACAAAATGCAAAGATCATCAGCAAAAACAATGTCAAAAAACAACATCTTCCTATCCCAGGTTCTTCAGAAAGACTAGATAGTAGACAAAAATACCCAATCCAGTTTCAATATCTGATCAACTGGTCAACCAATCATACTAATCAGAAGAAGAATCAAAATTGGAAAACCAGATTTATGCTAGGGAAGCAAACAACAATAACATTTACTTCTAAACTAAGTGGAAAGTAAAAAATGAAAACATTTTGAAAGGCAAAGCACTTCTTACTGTTGCCAAGTGCACTAGCAGTCATCAATTATATAGTTTAATCTGAGGGAGATCTTTCATTGTTATTATTTTTTAAACTAATTAACGACCAAACTAACTAATTAATTAAAATGTATTTCCTTCAAATAGAACCAGTCATAAATGGGGTTTGTTCCTTTAGGCAATTATCTGATACAATATTGACTATATAAATTGAATATTATATCTTTCAGAAAGAGCTTCTATGGTGATAGATAAAATTACCTGACTGGGGTGTGTGAAGGTGGAATGTCCAAATCTCCCTAGGAAATAAGCCCAATCCAGGTAAAATAGGAGAACAAGATTAATGAAATTGCTTCTTATAATTATAGTATGATGGAACTTTCCCAAAAACAGGTCAATATGAACAGTGTTGGACAGAATTTGATAAATAAATGAGGTAAGATAACCTAAAGAATATATTTTCCAACTTTGTCTCTTATGCATTTTTATCACTGCATTTCTGCATAAATGTGCATTTTAAAACAAACCACCTACATATTCATTCATTTATATCTTAAATAATACAAATATCATCAGTTGAGATAAATACATTTTATTTTACTCATGATGCTATCTTCATCATGAAATTATTGATGAAATGGATCACAATGCTTAGAAATTTGCAAAAACACTGTAAATTCCTTAAATCCAACTGTCATATTTAATCCAAGGTATTTTTTGGAGAAATCCTCAAACACCAAAATTTCAAAACAATCTATGGAAGTACATACACACACACTTCACAAGTTAGATATATTAGCACCATTTGCAGTGTAAATGTTCTCCTTTAAAAATCCTTTAGATGTGTTTTGGACTGGACTGTTTTCTGCCCGAGAAATATAAAAATGAAACACTCTTCTACTTATGCAGAAAACTGTTTATGAAATGTTCAGGTATCCTGTCCTACAATAAAACTTTATTTTTGAATAGCACTGTAAGCATTTCTCTAGACTTTTTTGTCAATAATACTGCTGTGAAGGTCTGTCAATAGGACAAAGAACTGGATCAAATCCATAATTTAAGTTTAATTCATGGAATATATTGTATTTGACAAGACAAATATTGCTGAAAATGGCATTTCCATATCCATCATCACATGTTGGAATGCTCTCGTGTGTGATTATTTTTTTGTGAGCTACTGTGGGAACAATTCAAAATATAAAAATGTATACATTGTAATTAAGCTAAATTAATGTTCAATTAAACTAAGGTAATGCTTGGAAAAATCAAAGGCAATCTAAAAAGAGCCCAACAGTATGAGCTCATGTTATTCAAAGAAGCAGTTTCTGACAGACTGTCCTGGCAAAATTATGTCCGTCAGTTCATAGGAATTGGAAATGACAAAATGACTAAAAATGGATTACATTGGTTTTGCAATCTGGTTCTCCTAGTCTCCCCCAGTTAATTCTAATATCTACTCCAAATGTGGTCTGGAGTGTCTCCCAACATTCTAGAGAAGAGAAGAAAAATCCATCCCATTGGTAGACATTATTCTATCAATCGATTGATGTCACTGGGTACAACCCTTTATGATTTATATAGAAGTCCTCATATTCACTTTCATTGATTGAAACACAATAAATCTTAGTGTTAATTAAAGGCCACAGATAGATAAATTTTAAAATAGGAATGTACGTTCTTATTTGGGCTGAAAACTTCAATCCAAAAAAGTTGTTGTAGTGTATCAGAATGAAAAAGTGTAAATCAGATTTAATGTAAAGGGAATTCTGATTAATGTAATTAAATAGCATGAACATTATTACTCCCCATGTATTTTGTTGAAAAAAACACCTTATTTTCCATCACCCTAATGCTTCACATAGACTCATGTAGAAGGCTGGATCAGTCCCCCCAAACAGTATCAGCCAGAAACAGCCCTGGTGGAAGGAGTATCCCTGCCATCCTATACCAACAATTTCAAATCCTTGGATTGGTTCAGAACACCATGATGAACAATTTCAAAGGCTGATAAAATATCAAAATAGCCAAGTATGGATACATTATCTCTATCTTGCCCACCAATCAATTTCCACAAACACACAGGACTAAAATCTATATATGAGTCCCAGATAAACCATTTCCTTCAAGGCTTTCTAAAGCTGCAGACAGATTTCATTCTCTACAGTGAAAGGAACTTTGAAGACAGGCTGGAAGTCATCCAATGCTATTGGGTCCAATGATGTTTTCTTGAGATGAGAAAGGATAATTATTTACCTCCAGGCAGGTAGAAGAATCCCTCCTTTCTCAAAAGATGACTTCATCATTTCATGGTTCCAAACACATATTGTGCTACTGGAGGCCTTAATCAACAGGAAAGAACATGGTTTAGTAACAGCCTCCCATTTACTCCTGATATAGAGCCCCAAATTCATCCCAGATAATCAAGTCAGAATATATGTGATTTGGGGAAGTAATGTCAACAGAAAAATAATAACATTTTGCTGTTCTTATTACCAAAATGCAACAATGGATAAACCATGAATTAAAATAAGAATGTGCTGAGGACGCTAAGGGAAGGTCACTACGGGATTGTTTATTCATAATTATCATGTCCTTAACTCTTTCTCTACCATCCCTCACTATAATCAATTTTTGAAATTGTGTTAATCAGCTATGTTCAACTGTAATCTGCATTGCTTCTTTCTTTGTTTTTAAAAAAAAGTTTTCTTTTTTTGCACAAGAGAGACTAATGTTTAAAAGTTTGGTTTAAAGCCGCAGTGGCACAGTGGTTAGAATGCAGTACTGCAGGTTACTTCTGCTGCCTGCTGCCTGCCATCTTAAGTTGACTCAGCCATCCATCCTTCCGAGATTCGTAAAATAAGAACCCAGATTGTTGGGGACAATAAGCTGACTCTGTAAACTGCTTAAAGAGGGCTATAAATCATTGTGAAGCAATATATAAGTCTAAGTACTAT
This sequence comes from Laticauda laticaudata, assembly GCA_004320025.1. Classification (NCBI taxonomy): domain Eukaryota; kingdom Metazoa; phylum Chordata; class Lepidosauria; order Squamata; family Elapidae; genus Laticauda; species Laticauda laticaudata. The sequence goes on along the minus strand of BHFT01028828.1, from coordinate 14,402 downwards.
TGCTAAAGGTGCCATCAGGTCCCACAATTGTTTCCATCTCCTAGTTTCACTTCCATTTGGGATACCATTGTTGGACTGTATTTAGGACTTCTGTTGGCCTTAATTTTGCCCTGCCAGAATGTAATGCTTAATGTAGGCTCTTACATGTTTTTGGTTGGAACTGTATTTTTCTCCAGTGGAACTCTAGGCATCTTTTTTGCTGCTTCATATCCCACAGGATCCATAAATGGGGAGAGGGCACATAGATGGTTCCAGCTAAAACTGTTGTCATGCTCTCAAATAGCAATTGAGACCTTGTCAACTGTGCATTAGAGTCTCCACTTTAATTGCCAAACATCCCTTTAAAAATTATTAATGAAGCCAAACTTAAAAAAGTAATAGAAAAGAAAGGAGAAAAAAGCAGAACAACAATTATGTAGTGTTATACATAAAAGCAAAACATCTACAGTTTTCTTTTTTATGTATATGTGAATGTTAACCATGTTTTGATAAAAGAGTAATATTTTCTTTTTAATTGTCCATCTAATTCAATCATAAAACCAGGAATTCAGGAAGAATTCAAAAGTAATATTGTTTTTTTAAAATTTACTTATTAGTTAATTACTTATTAATCATTACTTATTAGGCTTACACTATGTAAGCCTAGGAATTTATGTATGTTTAAGTTGCTGGACAGATTTTTCCTACAGAAGTAAAAAAAAATCATAAAATCCTGACATAATGGTTCTCCAGTGAACAGATTCCTGATTTAATGGACTATATTTGAATTTGTCTTTACCTATCCCTATAAACTAGGAGATGGTGGCTCAGGGCTAAGATGCTGAGGTCAATCAGAAGGTCAGCAGTTCAGCATTTTGAATCCCTAGCGCCACATAATGGAGTGAGCTCCCATTACTTGTCCCAACTTCTGCCAACCTGGCAGTTTGAAAACATGTAAAAATGCAAGTAGAAAAATAGGGACCACTTTGGTGGGAAGGTAAGAGTGTTCTGTGCATCTTTGGCATTTAGTCATGCTGGCCACATGACCATGGAGACATCTTCGGACAGCGCTGGCTCTTCAGCTTAGAAATGGAGATGAGCAATGCCCCCTAGAGACGGAAATGACTAGCACAAATGTGCAAGAGAACCTTTACCTTTACCTATCCCTATAAAAGACATTCTTACTGTCTTTATGGATATTGTCTGTTAAATCCAAACTTACTTCAGGCAGCTATCTTCATTGTTAAGGCAGCTTGCAAAACAAATGTTGGGTGCCTCCCCAAAATTTTTTTGCTGTAACAGTTGGCCTTTGTCTGCTTTTAGACTTCCAGGAAAGAGTATTTGACTGTCAAAGAGAATGGCAGCACAATTAGGTTGCTGCCAAAACCCATTAATTCAGTATGTAATGAGTGGTCTATGTGTGGTGATTGCAGCATAGCATGAGCAAAAGAGTCAAGCCGAGTTCTCTCTTGTCAAAGGTCCCTTTCAAAACTGCTTAGTTTTCAGTTGTTTTCCCTGCTGCATGACACCTTCCTATGGCAAATTATTCTGCCTTTTCTGTCATCATGCAAGTGTTCATAAGGAGGCAAACATTGGGGGGGGGGGAATGATACAAAACTGCTCTGTAAAATAGCTGGACTGGTATTTCCCTTCTTGGTTTAGCTTTGTGCAACTGACAAGTCCTGTTGAAAGATAACCCCAAGTGTACCATTCCATAATTAGGGGGGTGTTGTGCAAGGCTGAAATGGACCACAATAGAATTCTAATTATACACTCCTGAAAATTATCAACACAATACGGAAAGATTAGGAGCATGTCCTGATTACCATGACAACTCAGAAATGTTTCATGCCCTGGTTCACAATTAAGGCATTCTGGGGATTTTCTAGGTAGATGTCTGTATATTTACTTTCATTAGTTGATTGGCTACAGGCTCCCCCTATGATTCTGCATTGCCTGGATTCATGTGAAGGAAAATGCACAGATATACACATTTACAATTTTGCTGAAGCAATTACATACTAAGGGTTTGTCCTGAAACAGAAACTGATCACCATGATGGGACAGTAGTAGTGAGGCAGCTTTGCAACATCTCCAAACCCTATTTTCACCTTGAAAATCCTAGAGTGTGAACATTCATTGCAACAGAAATGACAAAGGAAAATAGTGCATATTTGATTTGTTGTGTTTAAGATCTGTTGTTTGTTTCTTGAACCGTAAGGCTTCTGTCTCAGCGCCAATGACAGACACACTGTGTTTCTATAAGCACTGATTAAATTTTAAAACAACCCTTTTCTCCAGGATTGTTGCATCCTTGCCTTCTGCTCACAATCAGTCAGCATTAGGTTCCCAAACCTTCCTTCTGAAATGTCTGCAATTGTTGAAGCATAATGTTGTGACATCTATGAAGAAAGAACCAATTTTATATTATCTGATGAGACATTAGCGTAAAAGTTTTGGTCAACTGCCACCAGACTGAATGGCATTTCCGAAATGCACGTAATTATACTTTAAAGAGCTTCATGGGCTAGTGGGATCATCTATAAATTAAATGTTAACTTTGTAACATTCTAGAAAAGAGTTAGTGATTTTAGTTTAGTTGTAACAGGGAGAAGAGCTATAACCGATTTGCATCCTTGGGAGCCAGTACACAGTATGTGTTGAATAATTCCCCGTTAGGAGGATGAGTGCATACAGGGAAACGTATCTGAGAGTAGTGTTTGAATAATACACACACAGCACTGTACAGATACCCTGTACAGTAAATGTAGGTTTTTACTGTTGATAAAGGTTTAAGCAAAGTTCAAAATAAGCAGTCCAAAGTCATTCAAAATAAGCAGTCCAAAGTCACTGGTTAAATCAGTCAGTTTTCAGTCCAAGGATAATCCAATAACAAAGTCCAATGTCAAAAACAGTTCAGTGTCAGACTTATATCAAATCCAGGAATATCAGTCAATTAAAAGGAATGGCAATATTCTCCAACAGTAGAAAACAGAGACTCACTGAGACTTCTTCTGAGACTAAGACTACACAACCCAGGTTTCTGGCTCCATCTTATGGCCGTTTGAGAAACCATACCCAATTACACTTTTAGGATTCTCTTAAAGAGACAGCATTAAAATGTCTATCCTGGTTTATATATTGGCCAACCCAAATAGCTCTTTAGGTGACTTACATTCCTAACAGTACATACACAGTATTTTCTTAGGAAAGCACTGCTGAACAATTGTGGTTAACAGGAATAGGAAGACTAGACCAAATTTCAGAGTGCAATTAAAGTTTAGTTGATGAGCTTGCTAGTTTTATAATCATTCCAAGGTGCAGCACAATGTCTCTTATGAAAAGTAACTGAGTTCACCACATCCTGATCTAACCATCCAACCTTCCTGCACCTCATCCATCTGAAGAAGTGCATCTGGAACAGCCTTCCATTCCCAAGCCTTTTATGTAATCACAGTGTCAACAATTTCAGGGTCCCCAATTGTTGCCTAATTAACACCAGAATAGGTTAATTACAGGACCCAATAAAGATTCATTACAACCAGGCAGATTGCAAAACTGATTTCAACCATTTAATTATTCTTCAAAATATAATTACGCACTTTGCATAGTTGTCACTGTATAAAGGGGTTAGATGAAGTTTGGAAATCCCTGTTTAAAACCTGATAAAACTCTGCATATTAAAACATAGAAAACTTCCTTCTGGACTCTAGAAGAAACAGAAGATTAAATATAAGCAAAGAATCATCATCATCATCATCATCATCATCATCATCATCATCATCATCATTCATCTCACTTGTTTTAAAACATAAAGGACCAAAAATATTGTATCTGTTTGACGGCTATGCAATGCTTTGGATTCACTGCCAATAAGTGAAATCTGTGTAGAGGGTAGTGGTGCTCAGTTGGGAAACAGCTGTTTGTACAAAGAGGTGAAATGAGGTACTACATTTGCAGTCCTGGACTCACAAATACTTTTTATACATAATTTCCAAAACATTGCATACATAATCTTAATCTGTATTCATGTGTTTGTAATAGTCATTAGTGGAACAGGGGAGTATTCTAGAATAGCTTTACCAGTAACTGTATTGAGCATAATACTGTTTAAATAGCTATGGCATGAATTATTATTATTATTGGTTCATCGTAGAGTCAGCCAGATATTCAGACTGGATTTGCCATTTCCCCCCACCTATTTAGTCATTCCCAAGGACCTGGAATAGGCAGCTGTGATTGTTCTGAGTAAAGCTGCAATTTTGCAATTGAATGATAATGCATTTGTCAATACAGATAGTGTTCAAGTGGTGGTCCAGTTGTTTTTGGATTGCACCCAAGGTTCCTATTACTATTGGTATTACCTTTGCTTTCTTTTGCCACAGTCTTTCTATTTCTATTTTCAGGTCTTTGTATAAATGTTATTTTCTCCAGTTCTTTCTCTTCTCTGCCACTTCCACTATCCAGAGTATATAATTATTTAAGATTTAATCTTTAGTTTAATTCACAGTCTGGGACTAGTAAAAACTTAATAGTTCAAGTCCTCACCAAGGACCTAAGAGCTATCAAGGTAGCATTTGAATATATAGGTAGTTCCAAGTAAGGTGACACAATAGTAGTATTCCAGTTTTTGAGAGGCTATCACAAAGAAGAGGGAATCATCTGATTTTCCAAAGCACCAGAAGGCCAGACACGAAACAATGGATGGAACTAAACAAAGAGAGAAGTAAACCTGGAATTAAGGACAAACTTCCTAACAGTGAGGACAATTAATCAGTGAAACAGTTTGCCTCCAGAAGTTGTAGGTTCTTCATCACTTCTTCATCTCTTTAAGAAGTGACTGGACACCCACTAGTCTCAAATTGTACAGGACAGGGGTGTCAAACTCAATTTCATTGAGGGCTACATCAGGGTTGTGTTTAACCTTGGGGGCTGGTGTAGGTGTAGCCAGGGTGGATTGGCCATGTCGGGGTGCCTGTGGTGGCCTGAGCACTCTTCTGGTGAAAATGGGCTCCTGAGCTCCATTTTCAGTTGTGACAGCCTCTTGCAACCCTCTTCCACACATGGCCCACCCAAGCTCCATTTTTGCTGGCAGAGACACTGCCGGCTGGTCCTTTGCTGTTTCCAGGGTGGCCCCAAGGGCCAGATCCAGGGGTGGGATTCTACCGGTTCTGTCCACTTCTGTAGATCCAGTTGCTCTGAAAAGCAGCAAACAGAGAGCATACATAGGTTCTATATCTGCTGCTGTTTTGACGGCCCACCCACCCACCCTGGCTCTTATCTGACCTTTATTTCCTGCATTTTCAACTGTAGCTGCTTTGCGCAACACAGCTGCAGTTGAAAAAGCAGGAAAAAAGTGCTTTTAAAGCCTCTGTGCACCCGTGCGCAGCGCTGCTCAGATGTACAGGCAGCTAGATAACAATGATATACATGCGTGCACAAAATGTAAAATTACTGAACCGGTAGTTACACTGGTCAGATCCCACCCCTGGCCAGATCTAAGCATATGGTGGACCAGATCCTGCCCCTGGGCCTTGAGTTAGACACCCCTGGTATAGGGTTCTTGCTTGAGCAGGGGGTTGACCAAAAGACCTCCTAGAAGTCCCTTCTAGCTCTATTCTGACTGTTTGAAAATATAAAGTGTTGTAAAATTTTGAACTTGTATTCTATCCAATTAATTGGTTATGAGTTGACCATAGATTTTTTTTTAAATGGACATCCTAGTAAAGTGACTACTTCTGCAGGGACATTCACTAAATGGCAATCGAAAGGATGTTTACTCAGTTTTATATTCAACATATGTGAAACAAAGTTTATTGCTGTATGAATATAGCTTTCAGAACAAATTAGCTAAATTCATATTTGTAAAGCAAACTTGCACCATTTACAAGAACAAGACATTGAAGTTCATTAATCAAAATGTACACAAATGATATAATTTCATCAAATTATTTCAATTAAATGATATATACAGTGAAAAAATGGAATATTCAATTTTGGAAAATCAGTGGGTACAAGCTTTGAGAAATGTAAAATAGACTTCATATGAATAGAATAGAACGAATGATTTGAAAGGGATCTTGGAAGTCTTCTAGTTAAGCCCCTGGCTCAAACAGGAAAAGCTATACTATTTCAGATAAGTGACCGTCCAGACTCTTCTTAAAAACATCCAGTGATGGAGTGCCCACGATTTCAGGAGGCAAGCTGTTCCACTGATTAACTGTCCTCATTGTTAGAAAGTTTCTCCTGAATTCCAGGTTGCTTCTCTTTTTGATTAGTTTCCAACCATTATTTCTTGTCCTGCCCTCTGGTGCTTTGGAGAATAATTTCACCCCATCTTCTTTGCGGCAGCCTCTCAGGTACCGGAATACTGCTATCATGTCACCCCTTAATTCTTCTTTTCTTTAGACTAGCCAAACCCAAATCCTGCAGCTGTCCTTCATATGGTTTAGTCTCCAAGCCTTTGATCATCTTAGTTGATCTTCTCTGAACTTTTTCCAAAGTTTCAACATCTTTTTTTGTAGCATGGTGACCAAAATTGGTTGCAGTATTCCAGATGTGGTCTTACCAGGGTGTTATAAAGCGGTACTAATACTTTACATGATCTTGATTCTATGCCTCTGTTTATACAACCCACGACTGTGTTAGTTTTTCTGGCTGCTTCTGCACAATGCTGGTTCATATTCAAGTGATCATCCACTAAGACTTCAAGTCCCTCTCACAGTTATTGTTTTTGAGCCAGTTCTCGCCTAATATGTACTTATACCTTTGATTTTTCCTGCCAAAATGTAAAACTTTGCTTTTCTCCACATTGAAATTCATTTTATTGGATAGGGCCCATTGTTCAAATCTGTCAAGATCTTTTTGGATCTTGAGCTTCTGGGATATTTAGTGTCACCTGCAAATTTGATGAGTCCCCCTTCTATTTCCTCATCTAAGTCATGTATGAATATATTGAAGAATACTGGGCTTAAGATGGAGCCTTGTGGTACCCTACTACTTATTTTTCTCCATGTGGATGTAGTACTGTTAATTTATCATAAAATATTGTTTTGTGTTTATTGAAATTCACAAGCTTGATTGAAAATTTGAGGTATCAGATTTCTAATGCTGATCTTGTAAAAAATAATTGAACTCACATGGCTACCTTACATAGTCTTGAGAAAAATACAGTAATACAAGATGCGAATGAAGCATTAAATTATATACATTATACACTTACTCATATTTCTGATCATCAACAGATGTAATGAGTGCTGCATTCTGTACATTTTGCAGCAAACTATTACCACAATTAAAAATTAATATTCTGAAGCTGGATCCACAATAATCAGGGGGAAAAAAACCCTGTATTTTAAGTTCAAAATGTGTTATTAAATCTTAGCATCCATATTAATCAGATAAATAACTCTATAAATTGAGTATGTAGAAGGTTACTGGCTGAGTTTGGGAAGAACTACAATAAAAATCTCATTGAAACTGAGTCTCATTGAAACTATTAAAAAAAAGTTTAAAAAATAAGTCCCAGCTTGGCAGGGAAGGGGGAAAAAAACCTTCAATATTCTAAGTGTCACAGAATTTAACAAAATATCAGTAAGATTAGGCTGTTCTTTGCTGTAGTTTCTAAAAGAGAGACTCTACAGGAGGTCATTCAGATGGACTGAAACAACCTAAATATTCCTTCTACCTTCATGTATATTTTATCGTATTTTCTCTCTGTCTACCTTGGTACTTATCACCATAATGTGCTTTATAATGAGTTTTGACTGGTACTGTAGATGTGGGGGATGAAGGCAGGTAGTAAAAAGACTGTTGCACAATAAATTTTCCCAAAGCTGCTCAAAGAGGGTGGCATAAATTAGTTTAAGGAGAAAAATGGCAGGTTCACTGCTGAATAATCCAGAACTGTCATGTGTGTTTCTGAGCAATTATTTTGGCTTTTTGCATATTTTTAAAGCAAATTACTTAAGAAAGCATATAAAGCTTATATTAATAATAAGTCAGCAATGTTGCATAAATACCAGAAAGCAACCAATATGGTCCCTTTGCCAATTGGACTCACAATACTTGCTGATGTTGTCAATCCATCTTGTTTTAGATCTCTTTTGTGGATACTATTTATCAGATGAAATCCATTCTATGACTGCCTTGGTCCACCTGCCATCAGTTCTTCTTACTATGTGACCAGCCCATTTCTATTTCTATCCTTTTACTCTTTTGACCATATCGTATACTTTCGTTTGTTCTCCAGTCCACTTGAAGGTCTTTCTTTCTTGTCTTGTAATCTGAGTATGTATCTTTCCATGGCTCTTTGCACCACTCTTATCTTTTGTATTGATTGTGAGGTTTATGTCCATGTTTCATTGGCATATGTTAGAGCAGGTATACTTTCTCTCTCCCCCCCCCCCCTC
>BHFT01028827.1:0-20168 GCA_004320025.1 Laticauda laticaudata | reverse complement strand
ATTCCTCATTTTGGGGCAGTTTTTTAAGGGTCGGCTTATATGCGAGATCGGCTTATATGCGAGTATATACGGTATTACCATTTCTGTTCCATTTGTCTTCTTTTAAATATTCCAATATTGCCCACATTCTCAAAATTTTTACTAGTGTTCAACATTTCTTCTCATACAAGAAGTCCTGCTCCAACAGCTTTGACCACACCTTATTTCAGAAGCATTATTGATTTTTAAACTTTTTTCCCTATCTTGCTTTTAGGTTTCTTAGTAATAATACACTGGGAAAATGCTATGGGTCGGTTATAATAATAAACTTTTCTCTTTGTGACAAGTTTTCTTCTGTGTATATTAAAAATAAAATCTGTAACTTTGGACGAGGATGACTAAGCTAATTATTTTAAAAATAGCTAATTAGCTATTAGCTAAAAATAGCTAACAATAATGTCATTGACACATAATTAATAATTATTACAAATGTATCACACCTCAAATACACACACACACACACGAGGAAAGATTCACANATTGACACATAATTAATAATTATTACAAATGTTTTCACACCTCAAATACACACACACACACACGAGGAAAGATTCACATTTACAAAATTTCCATTTCGTTAATTTTTTATTTTTACTGCTTTACTGCTTTACTGCTTGTATTTGCTGGCATGTGTTCAATAAAAATTGATTGGCTGATATAAATAATATTTTATAGAGAAAATATTGTATTGTATTGTTCAGAAGTCATGTACCAAAAAGTAAGGAAATGTTTAGAAGAATATGACAACCAATGTGAACATTTAAAATAATTTATATAATACATTTTATCTGGGGGCTGACTTTTGTTATAATCCAGGTGTCAGAGTTGGGCATAAGATAGAGAAATCCTGGTTTCTCAAAAATTGGGTCTTTTGGGGATTTACTATGCTCTTTTTATTTTTATATGTTGAAGAATGCAGAATAGATTTTAGAATATGCTTATAGCAATAGTAATGATGAAAATTCTGCTAATAGGGTGTTTGAAAGTGATGGAGATATGTGTTTTTGGAACACATAGAATTTTATGGAAACTTTAATAATTATTTTTTTTAAAAAATGCATTTAACACATTGTTGACTGATATTTTAAAATTTTAAAAATATGAGATTGTGGGTTTTTGTTTTTTTTTTGCAGGATGGGNGGTTTTTTTTTTTTTTTTGCAGGATGGGCGGTTACGAATAAATGACCAGCTTATTGCAATAAATAGTGACTCTTTGCTTGGAAAATCAAACCATGAAGCCATGGAGACTTTGAGGCGTTCTATGTCTATGGAAGGAAATATTCGTGGCATGATACAACTGGTAGTTCTCAGGAGGCCAGAAAGGCAAATTGAAATGGTAGGTGAAACATTTTTTTATCCACCTATCTTTGTTCTTTTTGCCAGCCAACTAACAAACATATGCAGGAAACACACAACAATAGTAATGGGAGACTTCAATTATCCTGATATCCAATTGGAAACTAAATTCTACACCAAGTGAGGAAGAAAAGCAATCAAATAAAGTTCGCCTAACCAACCTACGCTGACACTTTGTTGTCACAAAACGTAGAGTGGTGAAACTAGAGGGACAGCCAAACTGGACTTAATTCTTATCAGAGTAGTGCATAGAGGGAGTTGAAAATGCAGCCGAACGGAACCATTGGGTGAGAGTGACCATGCTATAACTAAGAATTCACCACATACAACAAAAAACACATTGGCAACAGAGAACCCCCATATTGACACCCAGAGCTCTTGCACCTTTTACAAGACGCATTTGCCTAACGTCAAATGAAGCCCAGAATTGTGGAAAAGATTCATTGGATGCAAAATCCTAAAGGCGGTAAAATCAAACTCTCAAGAATCTTGGAAAAACTCCAAAAATAAGGTATGCATAGAATGCCCCACAGGACCAGCACCATTACAACACTGAGAAAGAAAACAAGAATTAAGGGAAAAAAAGGAATCAAGAAAGAACCTAAGCATTGCCCCGCACAAAGATTCTCTGGAAATTGAACAGAAAAAACAGCACAAGCTCACAAAAAAATGGGAATAGAGCGCACCAATAGAATAACGCCCACAGAAATATCAGCCAGATTACCAGGAATCTCACTGCAAAGAAAAGTCAGACAGCGATTATAGCCCAAAGGCTAGAAGTATGGAACCAAAGACTTGCAACCAAATCAAAGATACTAATTAAAAAAAAAAGTTTCCTCCAAGCAATCCAATAAATAACAAGCAAAAAAAAATCAAGCGAAACACAGTTGGTTCAGACCTAAAGAGAGGCAAGGCAAGCGACCAACGGAGTAAACAAAGTTCCAAAACACGACGAGAAAAAGAACCTGCTTAACTATTCATTTGTCAATCTGTCCTTCATGCAAAAAGAAATTATTACGCTAAGACCACCCAAAGAACATAACTGCTAAAAACAAGACACAAAAATTAAAAGTTAAAACTCAGAGGGAAAAAGAATAGTAATGGAGACACCTGTTCTGAATCTTGTGAACAAAAACAACAGATACGCGGCACTGCATGGCATTACCATCCAGCTTTATAAAGGAAGTGGCAGAGCGTTCACATCAAACCACTGACATATACCTTTCACAATATCCCCTGGATGGAGCACGCGACGGGGGACAACACGAGAGGCACCTCGGAAAAGAGCTGATGTTGCGTTCATCTTTCAAACAAAGGAAAAAAAAAACCAGACCAGCGAAACCTATTACGCAATTACAGGACCCCCTAACGTCAAATACAGGAACGGTCACTTGGACAAGATAAATACAAAAACACAAAAACCCTGCCACATCTAGAAAACAAGTAAAGTTATATAACTAGCAGTCCAAGACGGGCTTTGTCTTAAAAAAGACATATAAAACCAATTTTAATTTAATTTTTCACAAGTGACTAAATTAGTAGACCAGCAAAATTCTGCTGGACCATAACTTATATTGTAACGATTTCAGCAAGGCAATCGCAACAAAGTTAAGACCACAACTACATATCTTAAGTAAGCTTAGCAAAAAGTAGTCAAAGGAGCAATAGAAGCACCAGCATGGGCACTAGCAACCCTGACTGGCAAAACGTAACTACATGAGTTAGTCCTTAATGGAGTTCTAAAGGTTCTACATGGCGACGGGAAAGCTAAGAAGTGGGGCTGCAAAGTCTTAGGACAGTATAATCCTTCAATATCTTCATTACACCGACTTCCCTGCAGTGAGGCAATAGTGAAGGGAATAGAAGGGGAACTTTCCAAATTTGCAGATGATACTAAGCTGGCAGGAATAGCTAATACACAAGAAGATAGGTTCAAGATCCAGATGGCTCTTGACAGACTAGAACACTGGACCATATCTAACAAAATGAAATTCAATGTAGAGAAAAGTAAAGTCCTACGCTTAGGCAAGAAAAATCAAAAGTACACATATCGACTGGGTGAAACCAGGCTCAATAGGAGTAACAGTGAGAGGGTTCTTGGAGTCTTAGTGGACAACCAGCTAAATATGAGCTGGCAGTGTACAGCAGCAGCCAAAAAAGCTAATGCAATCCGAAATTGCATTAACAGAGTTAATTGCATTAACAGAGTTAATTGCATTAACAGTTAATTGCATTAACATCAAGATCAAGGGAAGTACTAATACCACTCTAGAAAGCCTTAGTAAGACCACACCTAGAGTACTGTATTCAGTTTTGTTCACCACATTATAAAAAAGATGTTGAGACTGTAGAAAAAGTACAGAGAAGAGTAACCAGGATGATTAGGGGACTGGAAGCTAAAACATAAAGCTAAAACGAACGGTTGCAGGAACTGGGCTTGGCTAGTCTATTAAGAGAAGGATTGGGGAGACTTGATAGCAGTCTTCCAATATTTGAGGGGCTGCCACAGGGAGGAAGGGGTCAAGCTATTTTTTAAAACGCCTTTAGGCCAGACAAGGAATAATGGATGGAAACTGAACAAGGAGGGATTTAACCTGGAAATAAGGAGAAACTTTCTGTCAGAACAATTGGAACAGCTTGCCCTCGGAAGTTGTGGGAGCGCCATCACTTGAGACTTTCAAGAAGAGATTGGACTGTCATTTGTCAGAAATGGTGTAGGGTCTCCCNTTGTCAGAAATGGTGTAGGGTCTCCCGCTTGGGCGGGGGGTTGGACTAGATGACCTACAAGGTTCCTTCCAACTCTGGTTATCTGTTATCTGTATCTATTATATGAAACATTGTACTGGAATTGCTGTAATTAACACTGACATCAACCAACCTTGATTGTTGATACATAATGCTAAACAATTCTGTTTTTGAGAACTGCTAAACAGGAAAAGATTCATCTCAGACATGAATAAAGAAACCATATTTTTTTTATTTAATGTTGATTTATTCCTTCTTCTGTATAGTTTCACCCCCTGCCTTTGCGATTCTTGCTTTATAAGAATGCATAACCCACCAGAAGGTCTCCCTTTGTTTTTTAGGCTGGTGAAGCCTATCCCTGAAAGCCCAGCAATTGTTCTGGTTCATTCACTTCAGTTAACCAGGCTATTACATCAATCTAGAGAGAAAATTTATTATTCCTCTGTCAACCATCCCTTTCCAGCCAGCCACATTCCAGGTCACCATCTGTATGGGATTTCCAGAGAGAAGATGATCTGGCTTGGTTTGTTGGTTAGGAGATAAGAATGCCGGATGTCAACTTGACGTTGGAGCTGGATTGATGTTAATTTCATAGAATATATTTCATAGATAAGGGATCATGCAGTATTTATTTGTTTGTTTTTCATACTGCTTAAGCACATATCCCCTTGTATTATAAATTGTTATACATTATATTAAACAGATTATAAGTATTACATACTTAGGTTAAAATAAGTAAATGTATTAGATACTTGAGATGTATAATTTACAACAAAATTAAAATTGATAAATAAAGAATCCAGTGACCGGAGTGAGATATTTAAAGTATGATGAAAGAAAAAAATAAAGTACAGAGATGTTGGTCAAACATAATAGTAATCCTATTATTGAACTGAATCGAAGAAGAGGCAGTTCAATTGCTAGTGTATGACTAATGTCGACAATGGAATTATCTGAATGAGCATTTTAACAGATTATTTACATAAATAATCATGTGTACATGATAAAAGAAAAGAAAGCAACATACCTAAAGCCCCTGTCACACTGCACCAACGGATGCAAAGAGGATGTAAAACGAGCTATGCATCTTGTTGGAAAACGCGGCGATGCATCATTGTTGTACTCACTGCATACATTTTTCATACTCTATATCCGTCAGCAAGTATCCAACGGGTCCATTCTACATCCGCTACGCATACGGGGAACAATCGTTATACGTCCGTCCATTATCCATTATGCGTCCGCTATATCCGCTAGGCATCGCTGTGCATCCGCACAACTCACATCCGCCTCCAGCGGAAAACGGACACAAGGGAGGAAGCAAACGGACGTTAGAACGGACACACAGTGTTAGTAGCACGGACGTAGAAAGGTTGAAAGCGGATGCAGCTCAGATATAAGCATTAAAATGGAAAAAAAATTCATATAGGGCGCGCGTATCTCGCGATTATTTAGGATATCTGGAGGATTGCCTGAAGTATGTGAAGGACACCTACGCGGAAAACGACATTTTCCTATAAAAAGGGGGAGAAATCACTCGGATCTCACCTTTCAGTCAGCAGCCCTAGTATGCAGACCGTCTTCAGCCTTGCTCTTGCTCTTCCACAGCATCCATTCTCTCCCACCATGGATCATCGCACGTTCCTTCTGGAAGCCGCCATCTTCAACACCAGAACCAATCCCTCTTCAGGCTCTTTCACCTTTTCTACGGGAAGAAAAGGAGGCAGCCAAGAAGTGCCTGGGTCCAATGATGGATCAGAAGAAGAACGGAGTTTGGACTCTATGACAAGCTGATGGTGGAGCTGAGGACACGAAGACACTCGTGTCATTCCCGAACTTCATGAGGATGCCGCCAGCCATGTTTGACGTAATTGTGCGACGTCTGAGATCCAGTTGACCAAGGCAGACACCAATTTCCGTCCCAGCCTGACACCTGGACTGAAGGTGGCACTGACTTCTGCGCCACCTGGCTTCCGGACCACGTACAGAAACATGCAGTATGCCTGGAGGGTGCCACACAACACCATCAGCATTGTGGTCAGAGAAGTGGTGCAGGCCATCATAAAGAACACCTTCCAGGAGCTCCTCAGTGTCCCTCCACTGAACAAGGCTGGAGGAAAACTCGCAGAACAGTGGTTATCAGAGTGGACTTCCCACAACACCGTTTGAACCATAGATGGGAAGCACGTAGCCTGCAAAGCTCCAGTTCAAGTCAGGTCCACTTATTTCAACTACAAGGGCTTTCTTCAGCATCATCCTCTTCGCCATGGTTGATGCTGACTACAAGTTCATGTACATCGATGCTTCAGGCAACGGGGGTCATGTTCAGATGCCCAGATATACAATGCAGTGACCTTCAAGAAGGGGCTGGAACGCAAACTCATCATGGGCTTCCCAGATCCAGACCACCTGCCCCAACGACACACAAGATGTGCCTACTTCATTGTGGGGGATGAGCCTTCTCCCTCAGAACCTAACCTCATGAAGCTACACTATCAGATGCTCACCCATGAGAGAGGATCTCCAACTACAGGTGTCCAGGGCAAGACCGGGGTGGAGAACGCCTTTGGCATCCTGGCCAACAGGTTCAGGTACTTCTCACCACCATGCAGCATCATCCACGGACCGTGAGGAGCATCGTAGAAGCTTGCTGCATCATGCACAATCTCAGCAGCCACCGCTACCAGTGTTGCAGAACAGACTTGTGCCACCAACCAAGGGAATGGGGACATGGAGCCTGGTGAATGGAGGCAAGGGCAAAACCTGATAGACACTGTGGTATACCAGGCCCACAGAGCTTCACTGAAGGGAAGAAGCAGCGCAACCTCCTGAAACACTGGATGGCAACTCCCCAGCTGGAGCAGTGGAGTGGCAAGACAGGATGTAGATGCTTAATGGCATGCTTCCTTCGCCTGTCTCATCACACTGATGAGATGTTGCCATGTATGTTGAGTGGGCTTACAATGAATAGGGCATTAATAAAGAGTTTTGTTTATGTTGAAAATGTGTGGATCAATGATTAAATTGTTATGATAATGAGGCCATAGGTATGGCACCTGGGTGGGTGGACCATACAGTCCCACTATGCTTGCACTGGAGTTATCTATCCCCGCTACTTACATCCCAGGTATCCCTGCCCATTCCATAAGCATGCCAAAGGCTTAACCCATTTTCTAAAGTTTCCACAAGACTTATTAGGTGAAAGAAATGAACCAAGTGTGTGAAGCAAAGAAACCTTTATCAATAACAATAAAGTGTAGGACTTTAAAAAGCAAAAGGAACAAGAAAAGTTGCTCCCAAGCAATGATAAAATCAACCGGTAACCAACTCAGTGTTTGGCAATGTTCCATCACTCATGAGTCATGTCCATGGTCTCAGGTGTAAAGGGGACAGGGACTGTGGAGGTGGCAGTGGCTAGAGTGCTGGTCTGAGGCACCATTGGGGTGCCTGCCCGAGAGGACAAAAGGAATGGTGTGTTCAGGAAGCTCTCAGAAAGCTGTTGAGTCCTGTGAGGTTGAGTGGCCTTCATCCAGGACCTGGATGTTAGGCACAGGACCAATGAAGATGTTCTGAGGATGGGCTTGCAGAACTAGGTGGAGGAGGAGGAGTGTATGTGGGGATGCTGAGTGCTTGCAGCTTGGGCGAGGTGAGGCATCTGTGGCGTCTGAGGAAAAACTTCTGTTGGCCGTCTGGTGGCCATCGGTGGCATCTTGTGCGCCGTCGGGGTGGCATCTGTGGCGTCTGTGCGGGCATTGGTGGTATTGGTAGCATCGTGGCACCTTGTGGTGTCCGAGGAACCTGTGTCTGGACTGGGAAGAGCTGCCTGTGCTGCTGGAACTCCCTGTCGTACGCCGTTAGCCTTGGTAGGCGAGAGGGCTGTGGAAAGCCTTGGAAGAAGGCGCTGTGACATCGCTGGCGGTGGAGGAGCAGACCTGGACTGGTGGGAGCAAGTTCAGCTGGACCTGGACGGTGGCGAGCAGCGCCGTGATCCGCTCCTTCATCACCTGGTACTGGGGCTCGGAATTCCATGAGGGTCCTGGGTCTGTAGTAGGAGGTGAAGGGGCTTGCGGTTGAGAGAAAGGAACTTTTGAAGAGTGTACCAGCTGAGAGAGGAGATCTGTGCTGTTCTGATTGGTGTCCCTGATCTCCAGGAGGACCATGTGTGCTCTGTCCCTCCGGTCTGCCTCTCTGCTTGCTTTTCTGTGGAGGTGGAGCTGAGGGTGGGTGTGGGTGGTCCCTGGTGGTCGCTGCTACTTCTGCTCCATGGTGTGTGAGAGAATCCCTCCATTGTCCTCCGGCACAGATGTGCAGCTGTCGGCGGGGGTCTCTGTTGCGGGGCGCACTGCTGAACACTGCCAGGACACGGTCACTGTCTTCCTGGCCAGAGAGGGACTGGCTGTCTGTGGGCTGCCTGGAGAGTGAGGGTAGACAGAGGGGCTGCTCCTCGGTGGCGGGCCTAACTCTCCAGGAAGCTGCACTTTGCCATGACATAGTGTCTCCCCGGTCGGTGAGCTTGGCCGTGGCCAACTTCTTCACGTGCCAGCTTCCCGTACCAGTGTGCACATGCTTCCACCACCCGAGGAGGACATCTTGAAGTGTATAGCCCAGGCTCTCCGCCTTCTGTCTTCCAAGCCGCCTGCTTCCTCTTTGGTGTCTCTATACAGGCTGTGGCCCTTCCTCCACATTACTCGTTCTCCTCAGCCCACTCCGCAGCCCCTCCTCCCCCTCATTGCTCCTCTGCTTCCTCTCTCCCTTCTCCTTCTCCTTGCCTTGTCTCTTCCTCCCTCTGCAGGGCCTTCAGCACCAGGGCTTTCAGGTGCTTTGGGGCTGGTCCCACCCAGCAGCAGCAGGAGAAGCAGCAGAGAGAAGCCAGCATCAGCACCAGCAGCAGAGAAGCACCAGCAGCAGCAGGAGCAGGAACAGCACCCAGGAGCAGAAAGAAACAGCAGCAGCACCAGCAGCAGAAGAAAGCAGCAGCACCCACCAGCAGCAGAAGAAGCAGCACCACCAGCAGCAGAGTCAGCGCCCAGGGGTGGGATGGTGGATCTATTCCCTCTTGCCAGGGCTGGCAGAAGATGGCACAGCTTCCTCTTCTTCCCCATCGGGGTCTCTATGAAGATGTCCTCTGGCAGCAGGTCTTTCCTCTGAATGGTGACCTGCTTGCGAGCTGCCTCCTTTTATATCCGTGGGGCTGATGCAATGCAATCCTCCCCGCGCCACTCACTCCGCTATGCATCCGCTACGCATCTGCTCTGCATCCACTCTGCATCCACTTCATCTGCTCTGCATCCGCTCTTTCTGTATGCGTCCGCTTTGCTCTGCTCCCCCGGAAGCCCTGCAGAGTGCCATCAGCTTCCATCCGCTTTCATCCGCTAGGCTTCCTTTGAGCACTCTGGTTTTACATCGCCGATACGTCCTCCCCCCCTGTTGTTGTCCACTCTCTTTATTGCAAATTTGGGGCACTTTTGAGAGCAGATAACAACAGATGGAAAATTTGCTTGTCCGCTGTGTCCTTTTTACGTACGTTTTGTATCCGTCGGGCGATGTGACCTGGCTTTAAACTAGAGCAACAAAATTCTTATCTGAAAAATAAATACGATTTAAAAAGAAATAAAAAATGAATAGCAATTTTAACTACTGATAACAAAACCATAAAAAGTTACAAAAACAGTCCTGGAGATCTTCAGAATAGCAGACATGTTGCAGGACAAAAGAAGGAATCAGATTTCTACATCTTTTCAGCACGCCAAGAACCACAGCAGGAAGCTGGCAGATGAATAGTATGTCTAAGATTCTAGATGTACAATGTGGTTCAAACTTTCTGGGAATATTTACTATCTTTTTAATACTTTTCTTAAGGGACAGGGAGTATAATTAGTAATATGTAGCAATGGCTTTATCTTACCAGGGACTTGATCATATATGTAGACAGTGGAATCTCTGCCAAAAATATTTTAGACCACAGCTTAGCAGACAGTATCTGGGGGTGGTCTGATGATGTATCTAATCAATAACATGGGAACCTAGACAGCAATTTTCTACCAAGAATATGTTTACGAAAAATTTGGTAGCCACCTTTTTTGTCCTCTTCTTTTGGTATTTTAAATTCTTCTAAATGCACATGTTGAGAAATCTGTAATAGATAAATACTAGTTGCTTCAATCAACTAAATAAAAATTTTCTCCCTGGATATATTTTGGATGTGGAAAGGAAGAAAAACAGTCCACACCACTAACTCTTTATTTATTTTATTTATTTATTTGGAAAATTTATATTGCCCCTCACTCATGGAAATTCAAGGTGGCTTGCAGGAAATAAAAAAACAACACAATATAGAAGAAATAAAAATAAAATAATAGTCCCTTACTCCACTCCAGTGACAACACACTCTCATATCAGCCATTTAAAGGGCTCCATCTAGCTCTGAGTTCCCCAGGCCTGGTGGCAGAACCATATATTCAGAGCCTTCCCAAATAATGTCAGAGTGGGGGCCAGTCTAATTTCCAGAGGGATGATGTTCCAGAGGGAGGAAGCCACAACAGAGAAGGCTCTTCTTCTGGTTTCTGCCAGATGTATCCTGCAACATTTCCTGCCTCCCCACTCTAGTGGGTTGGGTGGATGTGAACAGCAAGAGATGGTCCCTCAGATAATCTGGTCCCAAGGGTTTTAAAGGTGACAACCAGCACCTTGAATTGCACCTGGAAGCAAATTGGAACCAATGAAGCTCCTGCAGGAGAGGTCACACATATTCCCATTGAGTTCTGCACAAAACCATGCAGGCACTGCAATTTGCACGAACTGGAGCTGCCGGATGCTTTTCAAGGGCAGTCCCATTTGAGCACATTCCAATGGTCAAGATGGGAAGTGATAGGGCAGTGATGACTAATCTTTTTGTTGTGGCATGCCTGCACCTATAATGCAATGTGTGCCTGTCCCCCTCACACTCCCCCTCCCCCCTGTGCATGCATGTGCGACCCCCCAAGCCCCATTTTGGGCCTAGTGGGCCTCCCTGAAGCCTCATGGGAGCAAAAACAGGACAGGAGGTGTGGCGCAGGCCACCGTGGCCAGTT
Organism: Laticauda laticaudata; assembly: GCA_004320025.1. Taxonomy (NCBI): domain Eukaryota; kingdom Metazoa; phylum Chordata; class Lepidosauria; order Squamata; family Elapidae; genus Laticauda; species Laticauda laticaudata. Next base: position 8,958 of record BHFT01028827.1, on the reverse strand, counting down.
TTTGCTCCCAGGAGGCTGCAGGGAGGCTTGCTAGGCTCAAAACAGGAGCATAAAGGCCCTCTTGGCTTTTCCTGCTTTCCTCAAAGAGCAGGAATTGCAAGTCCAGGAGAACACCCAGATTAAGCAGTGGGTCTGTTTGGGGCAATGCAATCCCATCCAAGGTGGCAATTCTCCATGGACCAAAGAACCCCAAACCCAATGCGACTCAGTCTTGCCAGGGTACAGTTTTAACCCATTGCTCCCCATCCAGGCCCTAACAGCCTCCAGGCACTGTGAGAGGTCACAGCATTGTTTAACTCACCACAGGATGAGAGATACAGCTGAGTATCAGCAGCATGTTGGTGATATCTCAGTCCATGTGAGAGATGATCTCACCCAACAGCTTCATGTAGATGTTGAATAGGAACGGAGAGAGTATTGAGCCCTACATTTTGCTGATCTTCTGGGTTGTTACGACAATGTCCAGAATGTGGCATTGATATCTTGTGCCAGTCACTGTCCAAAGTCCTCAAAAAGATTTGCTGATCATTTCTTTTGCTCTAATATATAAATGTAGTTAAAGTAGTGGATTGGCTGGCCATCCTGATGTGATGTAGGCAACATTGCCTTTTTTAAATTATTTGTAGGTGCCCAAAACCCCAAAACTGCATGCTGGTACATTTCTTCCTGAAAAAGAGAAGAGGACTACATCATACTAGCCTAAGAGAAACTGCTGACCAGCATAACTTAAGGCTAGGTCACACTGGCCGACGGATGCAAAACGTATGCGAAAAGGACACAGCAGATGAGCAAAATTGTTGTTATCCGCTCTCAAAAGTGCCCCAAATTTGCATAAACAGAATGGAAAACAACAGAAAGGAACAGATGGGGGTAGTACGTAGCGAGGATGGTAAGCGGATGTTCGTAGGAAGCCTAGTGGATGGAAGTGGATGGAAGCAGATGACACAATCGAAGGGCTTCTGGGGGAGAATAGCGAAGCGGACGCACGGATGTGTAGCGGATTACGCGGATGCATCACGGACGCTTATAGGATGCATAAGGATGCTTAGCGGATGTGTAGCGGATGCAAAGCAGTCACTGCGCATTGGGAGGATGAATTGCATCAGCTCCGCAGGAATAAAGGGATGCAGCTCGCAAGCAGTCAGCATTCAGGGGAAAGACCTGCTGCCAGAGACATCTTGAAAGAACACCATGGTCCGACAGTCAGGAAACAAGAGGAAGCCTGTGCCTACTCCTGCCAGCCCTGGCAAGAAGGACAGAACCACCATCCCACCCCTGGTGCTGACTCTGAAGCTGCTGGTGCTTCTGCTGCTGGTGGTAGTGGTGGTACTCCTGGTGTTGCTGTTGCTGGTGCTTCTCCTGCTGGTGTGCTGGTGGTGCTTCTCCTGCTGCTGCTGCTGCTGTGATGGACCAGCCGCAAGGCCCTCAAAGCCCTGCTGCTGAAGGCCCTGAAGCCCCTGCCAGAGGAGGAAAGAGCAAGGCAAGGAGAAGGGAGAGAGGAAACAGTACTCCATTTCTGAGAACCATGAGGAGGAGGTGCTGGAATGGCTGAGGGAGAACGAGTACCTGTGGAGGAAGGGCCACAGGCTCTATCATGAACACAAGAGGAAGCAGGCAGCATGGAGAGACAAGGCAGAAGAGCCTGGGATACACTTCAGATGTACTTCTGGGATGGTGGAAGCACATGCACACATGGTATGGCAAGCTGCACCTGAAGAAATCTGGCCAGGCCGCTGTCAAGCTCACTGACCGGGAAATGTATGTCATGGCCAAGTGCAGCTTCCTGGAGGTGAGGTCCACCACCGAGGAGCAGCCCCTCTGTCAACCCTCTCCCTCAGACAGCCCACAGAGAGCCACTCCTCTTCCAGCCAGGAGAAAACTACAGTGTCCAGGCAGGTGTCTTTGGAGGCCCCACGGCAGAGACCCCCCCCCCGACAGCTGCACTCCCCATGCCAGAAGACGTGGAGGATCCCCTGTCTCAAATGGTGCAAGAAGAAGCAGCAGCCAGAGACCAACCCACACCCACACCCAGCTCCACCTCCACAGAAAGCAGGCAGAGAGCAGACTGGAGGGGCCACAGTCACACTGTCCTGCTGGAGATCAGGGACACCATCAAGACCAGCACAGATCTTCTCTCTCAGCTGGTCCACAGTGATATGCCATCCTCTAACCACAAGCCCTTCATCACGTACATGAGCCAGACCCTCATGGACCTGCCCGAGGCCCAGTACCAGGTGATGAAGGAGAAAATCACAACATTGCTGCACCACCCTCCAGGCCAGCTGAACCTGCTCCGACCCACTCCAGGTCTGCTCCTCCACCCCAGGCGATGTCACAGCCTTCCACGGCTTTCAACAGCCCCTCATCTACCAAGGCTACGAGTACCAGGACTTCACACACCAGAGGCAGCCCTTTCCCACTCCAGGCCCAGGTACATCGCATGCCACAGACGCCTCACCTCGCCCAGTTGCAGACCAGACAGCCCCACTACACTCCTCCTTCCTCTACCCCACAGCCAAGCCGTCAATGGACAATCTGTCATCAGTCTTGTGTCTGACATCCCAGGTACTTGATGAAGGGCCTCTCAACCTCACGGGACTGAGTCAGCTCTCTGAGAGCTTCCTGAACACACCATCCCCTATTGTACTCTCGGGCCAGGCACCCCAATGTGCCTCAGACCAGCACTCCAGCCACAGCCACCTCCACAGTTCCCGGCTGCTCGACAGCTGAGACCATAAGACATGCCTCAGAGTGACTGAGAATAGTGCCAGAGACTGAGTTGTTACCTGTTCACCTTATCTTTTCTTAAAGACACTTTACTTGGTTCATTTTGCTTTTTTAATAAAGTCATACAGTTTACTTAAGACAGTTTGTGTAATAAAGGTTATCTTTGCTTCACACACTTGGTTCATTTTATTACTAACTAAAGTGTTTGGAAAACTTTGAAAAAAGGGTTAAGCCTTTGCATGCTTGTGGGATAGGTAAGGATAGTTGTTGGATGGGTAAGGATAGCTGTGGGATGGTAAGGATAGTTGTGGGATGGGTAAGGATAGTTGTGGGATGGGTAAGGATAGTTGTGATTGATAAACCTCCAGTGCAAGCATAGTGGGACTGTATGTCCACCCTCCCAACTGCCACACATATGGCCCTTTATGATCAATAACAATTTATTCATTGATCAACACAATTTCAAAATAAAACAAAGCTCTTTATTAATGCCCTATTCATTGTAAAGCCACTCAAACATACATGGCACAATCTCATCAGTGTTATGAGACAGGCTCAAGGAAGCATTCCATAAGCATCTATTATCCTGTCTTGCCACTTCCACTGCTCCAGCTGGGGAGTTGCACCAGTGTTTCAGAAGGTTTGTGCTGCTTCTTCCCTTCACGTGAAGCTCTTTTGGGGCCTTGTAACACCCACAGTTACGTCCTTGCCTCCATTCCCCAGGCTCCATGTCCCCATTCCCTTGTTGACGGTCCACAAGTCTGTTCTGCAACACTGGGTAGCGGGGTGCGCATGAGATTGTGCGGATGCAGCAAGCTTCCACGATGCTCCTCACAGTATGTGCCTCATGCTGCATGGTGGTGAGAAGTACCTAGAACCTGTTGGCCAGGATGCCAAAGGCATTCTCCACCACCTGTCTTCCCCTGGACAAGCCTGTAGTTGAAGATCCTCTCTTCACAGGTGAGGTATCTGGAACTGTAGGGCTTCATGAGGTGGGTTTCTGAGGGAGAAGGCATCATCACCCACGATGAAGTAGGGCACATCTTGTGTGTCATTGGGTAAGGGGTCTGGATCTTGGAAAAACCATGATGAGGTTGCGTTCCAGCCCCTCCTTGAGGTCACTGGCATTATATACCTGGCTATTTGAAGCTGACCCATTGCCTGAAGCATCGATGTAGATGAACTTGTAGTCAGCATCAACCATGGCAAAGAGAATGATACTCAAGAAGCCCTTGCAGTTGTGATAAGAGGACCCTGAATTGGCTGGAGCTTGCAGCCACGTGCTTTCCATCTGTGGCTCCAACGGTGTGGGAAAAAGTTCCACCTCTGATACCACTGTTCTGCAACTTTCCTCCAGCCTTCTTCAGTGGTGAGGCACTGGAGGAGCTCCTCACCTATTTCTTCGATGATGGCCTGCACCACTTCTCTGACCACTTTGCTGATGGTGTTTGTGTGCACCTCCAGGCATACTGCATGTTTCTGTATGTGGTTCCAGAAGTCAGGTGGCGCAGAGTCAGTGCCACCTTCAGTCCAGGGTTCAGGCTGGACGGAAGTTGGTGCTCGCTTGGTCAACCTGTGTCTCAGATGCTCCACAATTTCGTCAAACATGTCTAGTGGCATCCTCATGAAATGCTGGAATGTACGAGTGTCTTCATTCCTCAGCTCCACCATCAGCTTTGTCATAGAGTCCAAACTCCACTCTTCTCCCGATCCATCTTCGGGCCCACACAGCTCTTGGACATTCTTCTTCTTCTCCTTGCGTAGAAAAAGGTGAAACAGTCTGAAGAGGCTTGGTTTTGGTGTTGAATGATGGCAGCTACCATAAGGAGTGTGTGATGATCCATGATGGAGATCAATGGACGATGTGGAAGAGCAAGAGCAAGGGTGAAGAGTCTGTACAACAAGGCTGCTGGACTGATGGTGAGATCCAGGTGATTTCCTCCCCTTTTTCTAGGAAATGTCGGTTTTCCGCTAGGTGTCCCTCCACATACTCTAGGATACTCCAGACATCCTAAATATCCAAGATATGTCCCATATACGAACATTTTGTCCGTTTTAATGCTTTATATACGAGATGCATCCGCTTACATCCTTCTATTTCCGTGCTACTAATGCTGTGTGACATTCCATGTACCTTTCACTTCCTCCCTCTTTCGCTTTCAGCTGCAGCGAGTGAGTTTGAGGGATGGCCAGAGGATGCCGAGAGGATACAGCGGACATGTAATGGATGACAACGGACGTAGAACGTTTGTTGCCCGTATATGTCGCGGATGTAGATCGTACACGGCGGAAAGTTCATCCGCTCAACAAGTTTTGTGCAGCTCAAAACTTTTTGAGCAGATGAAATAGCAGTAGATGGATGTTTGACAGAGCATATGAAACACGTATGCAGTGAGTACACAACGGATGCATCACGTTTTCCAACGGATGGCAAGCTTTTTAGTCCATTTTGTATCCTCTTTGTATCCGTTGGTGCAGTGGGACATGGGCTTTAACTTGTTTAATTCTCAGTAGGAAAGGAATCTAGATATATAACATATATATATGCTTCCACTGAAGGCTGCATGTATAACTTGTAGAGAGATGTTTAACTTTGAAATGCTTGGACAGGCACACATAATTCAAGCTTTTATTTTGTTCTTTTATTGCTACTTCTCTATTACCATCACTTCTCAGAATGGCCTGAGTGAAGTAGGAAAGAAGGCGGAAAGAAACTGATTTGTTTAGCTGCTGTAAAACTGGAAATGAAATACTGTCTACATTGCTTTACATGCCAGCAAATGAAAGTACCAATTTGCATTATCATGGTAATAAAAAGAAGAAAAAGTCACAGGAAGATATTGTATGCTGTCCATTAGATCAATTCCAATGAACCCAGGAGACCCTTATGACACTGGCCTTCTCACTTATAGTGAAAGAAGGAAAATTAGTCTTCGTGATAAAAAAAACTAAAAAACTACCAATGTAGACAGATGTAAAGGAAACATTGGATTTTCTTCTTTTTCTACTCCTTAAACATATATTGATATTGTGAGGAAGTTTCCAGAATAGATAGACACGCCCAAAATGTGGCATCCAGATTATTTTTTGATTTATTAATGTTTTTAGATGAATAGATTCTTGACAATGAATGGTTTATAAGACTGACTTTAAATGTGAGCCTGGAGTCTTGGTTTGTTTTTATGCTTTTTCAAAATGCACTGTTGGGATAGCAAATATATACTGTATATTCCTCTTAAGACTAAAGTTTATTTTTAACTTTTTTCCCCTGATGTCCTTATCTTCCTTGAGAGTAGATAGTTCAAAAGAGAGGTGAAGATGTGAACTTTACATACCAAGGCACACAGTTGGTTCCGCAACCTGAAAAATATTGAAGAATCTTAAGTTAGGAGATGACTATAGTAACTTACCTTATTACTTTCAGTGGTCTCTAGATTCTAGCCTAATTTTCATGATAGTCTTAGCCAACTATTGTATCTTTAATGCTAGAAACATGCCCTGTGATTTCAATTCTGTGAAATAAAGCCCAATGTGTCAATGCTTTGCAAATAGTTTTAAACAAGGAAATATGCTTTTAATTGTTGTGAAAATAGGATTTTATAGCTAATCTGTAAAAATTAGGAACAGCTAATCTGTATTTAAATTCCTTCTAGTAAGTTGTTTATTTTTCCAACAGAAATATCAGAAGAAATTTGGAATGGTTATTGATGTGAAAAATAAAAACTTTATAAATGTATTTGTGGGTTTATATGTATTTATAATACATTGGCATATGATTTAGGGGTATGCCATTTGTTTCTAAAACCATTCTGGTGTTCATTCATTACAGCACATATGTGGCAGCCACTGAGAGAAGGGAACCAGCTGGCTGTCAAAAAATTACCATTGGCAAAGTTTTTCTTGTCTTAACAAGACTACAAGCTGCCTTCACAGATGGAGTAATAATGGGAAGCCAATTGTGGTCAGAAAATGCATTACATGTATTTTGCCTCTCATATAATATAGGACTTTGTTAAATATTCAGTAGTTATTTTTTAATCCCTCCTCCAATAAAAATAACCCCCTCTCAAAAGAACTGTTTGAATGCTTTCTGCCATTGTCTCTCATGGATGCTGCTCCTTTTATCTCTTTTGTGTCCTTTTTAAAAATTACTTATAATAGCTATGACTGGCCAATCAGATTTGCCATTAGAGGCAGCTGATAGTCAATTAAGTGTTAGAGCATACTGAAACAAATGATGGCAGACTAAACGAATACACAAATATATTCACCAAGATTACCAATAACTCTCAGAAAAAGAACAAATAGTCATTTTTATCAATTTGGAAAAGACACCTTAACTATCCAACATCTTCCCCCAAAAGCCAAAATTCTGGGCTCCACCCATTCTAGTGACATAATGATATTGGCCACATCTCAGACAGTCCTTAGTATCATCTGCATGAGGTATGGCTCTTTAACACAAGCACATTGCACATTCCAGTCTTAGTGATCAAATCACAAGAATTAGTTCCAGTTGCAATTTCCTTTTAAAATTATTAATAACTATTTTAAACATCTTAAAGATGCTTTTTCAAAAGGCAAGTCGATTGTGGGGTTGTTGTTGTTTTGAGAAAAAAGACTTATGAATGACAAATGAAGGTCTGTCTATATTCAGGTCTGAGTGTTCACAACATACAATAAACATTTTGAAAACAATAGATTGGGTGGTTTCTAAGAAATTAATAAAGTGTTGCATTATTACCTTAAAGACTGCCAGATTTATTATGTTGTGTACCTTGGTGTTTCACTGTCAAATACCAGATGCATTGTTTTACATCTGACACGAGGGATTTGTAGCTCACCAGAAGTTCCAGCCAGTGTAGAGTGATAACAGTATTTTAGAGTTATGGGTCAACAACTTCTGGAGGGTTGTGGTAAAACATTCAAGTGTTATATTACCGTAATAAATGAAATTTATTTTGTTCTAGGAATGCAAAGAGCCTGATATATTATTTCCAAAAGCAGAGGTTGAAGGGAATATTAATTTCACAAGCACTCCTAAGCAAAGTGATGCTGCTGTACAGTGTTTTGTTACATATTGCCCACTGAAGAAGTTAAGAGGTAAGCACTATGCATTGGGCTTGGCTTCTGTCTTTTAATGTTTTTTTGGGAGGGGGGGTAATTTACTAAAGACAGTTTGGACATTTTAATATTCATATAGTGATGTTGTAGGTTAGCATTCTATTTTTCTGGGATGTTAAAATATATTAATTTTTTAATCAAAGGTAAATGATTAAAAATAACAAGTTCTTGTATATAAAATTAAAGACCAAAATCTAAAATTGAAAATTCTATTACCTAAACAATGGAAAATTAAAAATTGGAAAGGAATGGATGGGGAAGGGTATATGCTCTAGTCTTCCTTTGCTACCTCACATTTGTTTAGCATTGTGTTTTCAGGCTTGGATCTAAAACTGAATGCATAATTTTGCCCTGAGAAAGAGATTCCAAAACAGATGATGAGTTACAGCTATTAAAAGAAAAAAAGCCTTCCCAGGGAATTAGCAGAACATTCCTTACTTCTACCCCGATGTTATATTACTCCTACCCTGATGTTAATATATAGCATTTTCTAAAATTCCAGACAATATTTCTAAATTTAGAGTGTCAGACTATCTTTCACAGTTTCATATTTCCTCTTCTCATTATTTAGGACTTAAAGCATATGTGTTAAATTTTTAATGGTTTCCTTTAACTTGGGAATGTGCTGCATCCCAGATCCAAAGATAAAATTACAGTGATGGCTTTGGATTTGAAGTATAACACATCCCCTACTTTTGACCACATTCTTACATTATAGAGGAAGCAATGATCAGCAAATCTGGGCTACAGTAATTGGGATAAGAGAAAAACATTCTTGATACAAATGCATATAGGAGAGTTCTATTTCTTGATAACATGAGAAAACCCAATTGTTATACACTTTTAAGAACAGAGGTAGTTGTTGCTTCTGGCATGTTGTGGTTGTGCTGGCTTGAATCCAATGCTAGCTTTGCATTAGGAGAAATTATCTGCTAATCAGGAGAAAAAAAAATGATACCCAAAGTTCAGACATCTCCTCTTTGCCTTACTACATTTTAAGATGCTTCAGAACCCATACAATTCCATTTGCCATCTTCTTCCTTTATGCCATCTTTGTAAGCAATGGCCTTTTTCCGCTTGAACCGGAAAAAAAAAAAAAACCTTCTG